>DWDX01000268.1:0-30888 GCA_018245675.1 Agara michaeli
CTTTAGTCTGATAAAGAACACACGTGACAGCTATCGTGTGTGTCAAAATCAGCGAATATGTTAGACCTATAGAGTGAATATGTTAGACCTATGCTCGTCGGTATTGTGAGGTTTTGCTTATTTACGTAACATCAGGCTAAGTTATGCAAACTAGTTATATGAACTGACAACATTATCAACATAAATGAACCTCTAACAGGAATTTCACCGAGAAAAGTTAATTGCTTATTGCTTTTTGCTATATACTGCGAAATCCCTGTGTAATTGATTGCAGAACGCCGCTAATGGTGGCTTCACTACAGGAGGGGTCCTATGTATAATATTCCTGCTGTGTGTGTGTGTGTGTTCGTAATTATTATTCTGTGAAACGGTGTAATTAATTTTTATTGTGTAGGTAGTCATGAGATTTTCTGGATGGTGCTTATCTATATTATCACATCAACACAATACATAGCATTAATATTAAATTTCTACAATTGTCATACTGGTATTTTAATTTTCTCACGCTAACAAATCCGTAATGTTTCACGACATTCGT
Source organism: Agara michaeli (assembly GCA_018245675.1). Taxonomy (NCBI): domain Eukaryota; kingdom Metazoa; phylum Arthropoda; class Insecta; order Lepidoptera; family Hesperiidae; genus Agara; species Agara michaeli. The sequence continues at coordinate 539 of DWDX01000268.1, forward strand.
GATCGCGACCAGGATTTGGTTCAGTCGAGTTTGTACGCGGTACAACGCCAGGTATACCACCGCGACCTTCGTTACGTAAGGATTTGTTAAACATTTTTTTTGGCTACACGCGTCTAACTGAGTCAAAAATGAACAAACAAACGTCTCTCATGTAACATGTATATAAATATTTTTATTACATCCTAATCCAGAATAAAAAATTTGCTCATCATACTGATATTCGTCCGGGGCGGTAATCGAACCCATTACCCCCGTTTTAGCAGTCTGTGTCTGTAACCACGAAACACGTCAGTTCTGTCAAGATGGACATATTTGAGGGTCGATGCTTTCTGCCCACCCTGTTAGGAACCTGACGTAGTGGTAAAGTAATATTTCGCCAGTTATATAAAAAATAATTATATTCTAATAAGTTTTCTAATAATTAATTAGTATAAAGAAAGCGTCTCAAATTTATATAACATAGAAGAGCTCTTTTATTAATGAATGAGTATATTATATTATTATATTACGCTTTAATTAATGTTAATCAAAGCTGTGGTCTGTTGATTTTTTTGGTTAACGAACCTGGCTGCCAGCCCGGTAGTTGCAGATTCAATTTCATTGTATGTAGAATAAACATTTATATAACGTTTACGAGTGTTTGTTTCGTGTCCAAATATTACATTATCTACATAAAAAACATTTGGACATTTGTGCGATGAGTTTGTTCTGCGTGTGGGTGTTATAAAAATGTCTATTAAGTACGATTTCTCAGCTGTCCGTTTACCATGTGTATGGAATTGTCCCAATTATTATTATTCTTAAGTAATCGGTGATAGTTATTATTTTTTTTTACTTTTTTTAGTTGCAGACCAGTGAAGCTTGTAATCAGTTCCACATATGTCCTCTCTGCTTGCCATTAAATATTTCACGCTAGATGGACTACATGTATCGATGGAATATATGTATATATTTTTTATCATTGCTTTCACTAATCTTGACCCCCGCTGACCATCCTCAAACACATCAAACCTGCTCTTCACCGACCGCACTCGGTAATGTATTTAAATGCATCTGTTATACATGAAATTTTGTTTATAGACACACGGAACCGAGAGAAGCAGGTCAATAAGTTCCAATGTCAAAATTTAAAAACTATACATATCGTTCTTAATTTTATTTACGGCTATTTTAATTTAATTTTTGTGAAAATAATAGTGTAACGAAATATAGAAGCCAAAATAATGTAACAGTGTACTAATGAGAGATTATTCTTAATTATTATTTAAATATCTATTTTTTACTTTTGAATAAAAAAAAACCGGTAATCGCGATAAAAACCGCTAAAAGCGGTAATCGCGTTTACTGTCCGCCTCACTACGCGTAATCGTAACCGAGAGTACATGACGTGAGAATCATGAGCATCCATGCAATGTAGAATAAATAATTCAAACATTTCAACGCCACGAGATTGAAACCAATAAACTTGTAATTGACCTTTCTATGCGATGGATTTGTAAAGTAGGTACAGCATGCAATAATTTAATTTAACTTTGCAAAGTTGCAGTGCATGTATCCGAATTTATTGATTCTATGTAAAATTGTTTAATTCACGAAGTGGTTATTTCGATTACCAGTGCATTATTTTAAAAACGTAACATTCTTTTAACTTATTATATTTTAAGTAGCTCTTACGAGCATCAATAGTCCGTTTAATTTACAAAATATTTGTCAAAATTAGAATACCATTAAGTACTAATGGCATTTCCTTCCATCGTTCGTAATATTGTAGATAAAAAATGTTTGGCTGAGTAATTTTTTAAATTAAAAATTAAACAATATTTTAGGTGAGAACAATGAATCATGCTAATTTATTCGTAACTGAGAAACATAACAAAGATCAGTAATTTTTAAGTCGAATGAAAGTTCCCAAGGCTTTTTCCACTGCGGCTAAGTTTAGAATGGCGACGCTAATTACTTCAATCAAACATGGCGGGTGCAAGGTCAGCTGTTGAGTGAAAGCGCGCGAAACAGAATGGATGGGCGTTTATTCATTTCATTGATTGATTGATTTAAATGATCCAACGTTCGGGGTCAATGTTGGATTGAATTCTATTACTGTGGCTTGAAAAATTAATCTAATCTCTTGTACATGTATTCAAAACATGTTGTACATTTATTCATCAATATGGAGTATGTAATCAGGGATAGGCTTTGATACCTAAATAAAGACGAATGAAATTTCGTGACAAGGTTTGTATGCCCCGAAATAATTCATGTTTTCCACAACGCACAATAAGTGTAAATTAAAAACCTATATTCACACAACTGAAAGTAGACTATGTATATTAAATTAAAACGATCCCGAAGCTTTATCGAGCCAAAATAAATAAACGAAATAATTAAGGTAATGAAGCTGACTTTTAAATGTTTCGGATCCTTTTAATTCTACAGATTGGGTCATATGGAGTAATCGGTTTATACCAATAAGCTGTATTCAATTTGAGAATTGCCTTAATGTGAATAATATTGGAAAAAAAAGCGGTTTGCGGTTTAAAACTTACCGTCTGAAACAATATATTATTTTCTTGATCAAACAGACAGAAATATTAATTTGTTAATGTACAGTATGTAATATTTTAATAATGTATGCCTTGCACAGATATTATAAATATACATAAGAATCTAGGTATTTGTGGTACTTACAACAGAAAATCTTAACCGTAATAAAAATCGAAAAAAGTTAATCAATTGTGATAATTACTTTTTCTAGATAGAATGTGTTGATACGAAATTGAGATAAACTTTGTTCTATTATCTCCTAACGAAAATAATAGGTTCCAATCTTTTGTTGTACAGATTACAGACCATATTACAAGCCTATTCATCTTCAGAGGTGGAAAAAAACATTTAAGTTTTATTGTGACTATCTGTGAGAGGATGCAAAAAGTGAGCGCTATTGTGTTCAAATTTTTGTTTCTTTTTTTAAATACTGTATTAAAAAGTGGTCTAGATTATATGTCCAATTTTTTAAACATTTCATTTATTGAGTAATTACGCTACATTAAAAAAGACATTTATTCCAGAAACAAACGCCGTATTATAATATTTATAAGTTATAATGATTTTGTAACATGTTAAATTTAAACACTTTTATCCCACACGAGTTATTTAGGAGTTATATTATTGTGAGAATAGATTTAATTGTACATATATCACAATAATTTTACAAGGAGTTCCAAAACTTTAAAAAAAACTGTTTATTGTACGTACAGGATATTGAAAAGAAATGTTTCAGCCAGCAATTTAAAATTGGAAATTCGAACGAAATTGCGTCTTAATATAAAATATTTTTTCTATAGTCACCTGAATGAGACAAGAACTGGACGGGAATAGGTTATTTAGTGATTTTTTGTGAAAATTGAACCGTTTTAAATGAAAAAATAACTCAATAGATGGCTCATATGTGCACACTGTACATGCAGGCTATGCTTTCGCGTGTGGCAACATCGTCCTCGTATTATCTCAATATCGATTGTCACAAGTGCGTCGGTTGCTACAGAAGTACGGTATTGGTTTCGCAAGTGTTAATTTCGTTTTGTCCATCGCAGTGGGACTGGTATCGGTGTAAGATTCTCAGGCGCATCGCTCGACGCCTTGAACTTAAAGCGCTGTGAACAATATTTACCAATACTTTCAATTTAATATTCACGTACTCACGGAATATTCCTAGGAATCACTAGCACGTGCACGTACATTTTTTTGTAGATGTTTTCTTTGACAAATATAATTTTTGTCTGATAATGTTTCTATAATAAGTATTATGTGTATGATCTTACACAACGTGTCGTTATACACGATGTTCTAAATTTTGGCAGCAAAATATTGTTACAATGACCAACAAGAGGGTGAGAGTTGTTGTTATTATGGGAGCAGCCATAGATATAGCTATTTGTTATGGGAAGGAGTGGGAGGAGAGGGGGTCAAATGTCCAAAAAGGTATAAAGCCTAACAGTTTCTAACTGAACTCCAAGCAGAAAATCGCAAAATTCTAAACGCCTATATCAGTTACACATTGCGCAAAGATTGAAATGTTCGCAAGGCTGAAGCAAACGGTAGTTGCCGAGTAGATCGTTTTAAATTATCGTTTTATTATTAATTAAAGTTTATCTAACCTCTATTTTAAACGCGACAAGCTTTTGAAGCACAATTTTAAAATATGAAAAAAACCCACTTAGTAATGGATAAAGACAGCACTGAGAGTTTCAAAGTAGTATCTCCAGAACAAAATATTTAAATCTCGTCAATAGCGCGTCACGCTGGTATCGATAAGAATCGATATTACGTAATCACTCGATGCGGAATCGATTCGCGATTCGCGAACTAGATTTAAGCAATCGATAACGTTGTACACAGCTCTGAGCTACATATTTGTTGCTGGTACATTTCGTACTAGTTATGTACTTGATTATTCTGACTACCATAGACTGGACAGCGAATAGACATGTCCTAGGAATTATTTTCAATGTTCTCTTGGTTTAACCTGATTGCGACAGTGGAGGTTGTCGATTCGATTCCCATCACAGAGCAACATATATGTATATGTTTATTATCTGTCCAGTTACCGTAATGAAGGCGTTTAATTGCCTAATTTGAAATCAGACCGCCGTGTGTAGAACTATCCTAATTATTATAGTAACTTACAAACCTATGGCGAAAGCTCAACGATAAGGTTTGGATGTCATTCACGCTTCAGTGCAAACATACGAGTTTGTGAAGCGAATGACGGTAGAAAGCACCCAGCCGTCCCACTGGTTCTGATTGAGGCTCTTGACCTAGGCTTGACGAGAACACACTTAGATGTTACATAAACGTATGAAAACAGTGATATTTATTAAAAGTGTAATATAATTTTGAATCACATCATCCGTTTCATATCTAATTTGCAATACAAAAGGGACCAACAGTTATTTTTATTTATATAACACAACATAGACACAAACGCATACGCATGTATGCATAAACGCACACAAACAAACACGCATGCACATATGTAAACCTACTTAGAGATTGTTTACTCAGTTTAGTGATTGTAAATTAGTTTTTGGCCTTAAGAGTTAAGTTATTGTTAATAACTAAATATTCTATTCCAGCTGTTATCCGCGGTTTGGTTTTTTGTTCACACGTCCTGTCTGTGAGGCGGTCTAGAATCATATTCAAATTCGAGTTTCAAAATATCTCTAATTGACACGAGTCACCTATTGAACATTTTGAACTTCGAATGTTTAAGTTTATTTTTCTTTATAATAGCCATAAGTTTGTATTATTGCATCGTTTTAACTACAGTGTTGCCAGTTACGCTATTATATGCTGTATAGTAGACAGGTACTCGCACGCAGTGTTGAAAGCAGGGACGTCAAATTGACATTTGATTAGAGCTATTTATTTCTCGTTTGCGGCGAATGTCAACTTTTCTTTGAAGCGAACCTTTCGACACTGCTGCTACCTTACATGTAAGTAATACACAGTAAAACAACGAATGATGCATTTTTTGGATAAGTCGGTCATCTTTATGAACACCTAAGCATAATGGTAAAATAGTTTAAAAATTTCTATATGTATTGATATTGTCCTATATGTTGCCCTTAATCTCTTCACGCAGGTCCTTCTTAAGTATAGTAATACATAAAGGGTCACATAATATTATTTCTTGCCTTTTAGACTTTTTTGTCTCGGAGTATGTTGTATCTGCGATGCATGCATAATAAAACCACGTCAAAACTTTACATATACAAGTCCTTCAAATTTTAATTATTCGTCAGTAGAGCTTTAATTAAAACGGTTTTAAGCCTCGAATTGATCATTTACACACCTCACATATGAATGTGGCTGAATAACTACGAGAAACCTTGGCAAGTTTCTATTCCGGACACTGCCTCCGCTCATAAACTACTAAGAGTACTACGAACTCCGCTGATCTGCACTGACCGCCGACCCGCACTAGAGTAGCATGGTGGAGTATGCTTCAAGCCACAAGCTGTTATAGGAGAGATAGATCCCCTAAATACAATGTAAAAGTGGCTATTACTTATTGTGAAATTCAATGATAATATCGAATGGTTTATTTATCTAATGGTTTCGTAATACGAGTTTACATTACTTCGAAGTACTCGTTCGCTTACTTACCTAAGCGTATGTTACTTACATACTCAATTACTTTAACTAAGTTTGAAATGTCAGACTAATATTCTTATTCTTTCGAACACAATAGTTGTGTTACGTCTGGCAGTTTTTATCTCTTTCTATTAAACTTTGAATAGCAAAAACGCTGAAATTTATTTCCCGGTTGTTCAGATATGTTGAGCTTAATTATTCATTTGTGTCTGGATGTTTGTATTGAGTCTAGATACTTTCCGTTTTACGCATTATGATAATATTTCAAAACACATACTCGTATCTTACTTTTTTGGATGTCCTTGTCTTCTTTGCATACGTCTTAAAATAGTCAGAATAACTTCATCTGCAACGATTAACTAGCGTCCGGTAAAAGATACGCATTTCTTATCTTTATAGACCTGCTTATTAGACTATACAAGTTATCTTAATCTAATAAGATTCAAAGTATCATGTTAATGAGTAGAATCTGGAACGTAGGTGTAGTTAGAGTGAATTTATTAATGAAATCGTTACTGATATCGTCGGCTTCTGTAAGACGCACGAAGGTCGGACAGCCGCATTGTGGCTAACCGCATTCCGAGCCGCCTGGATAGCGTTCGCGTGTTACATACATTAATTAGACATATTAGTAACGTGCGCCGATATGATTATGTTGTTCGTAAAGAACAGGTAGCTTTGTTAAATGGACTAGTTTTTCATATCAGCGGACTGTATTTATTCTAGATGTGACGTCTTGAACATGGCAAACCGTTGCAAATTTCCAGTGACCAGGGAGTGAACCGTAGATTATAGACTTCGATAGGAAAAGTGTTGCTAGTTAAGAATATTCTAGTAATCGAGTTGTTTATGATTTGATTAATTATTGAAATGTATGTTTTCGATTTATTATTAAAATAACCGTATCGTATTTGTTTGCATGCGGTTGTATTCTGTCGTATTTGAGTAATGTCTTATTTGAGTAATTATCATGGCATCAAGTGTGTTGATTAAAATACTACAAGCATTTTTATTACGAAAGTGATATGAAAAAAATGATATCACTTTTTAAAATATTGTATATCGTTATGATTAACCTAAGATTTGTTGATTTTAATAAAGACATTTTCAAAATGAACGACTCAGAAAGTGTTTTCTCACCATTACAGTTCACTGGTAAACAGTATAAGGTTATTGGGCTATGAACTTACGCCGATAAGCTAAAGTCAGAAATATAGGGTAATCGTAAGTAAGGCGGCAAAGGTTTTCCTTAGTACAAGGGTTACAGGGCGTGACCCGAGGTTGCGAACGGACCGATATTGATCTCATTGTAACCTTACGAACTTTCTGACACAACGGTGTATTAATCATCTAAAAACCACACTCTCCGATGATATTTTTATTAAAAACGCGGTAGGGGTCAAAGACAAATAAATCATTTAAAAAATTGTCAATGCTTCTTTCAATTATAAAAGGTAGGTTTAATTCTTTAAAACCTGTTTTTTTATGAAATTCAAATTCAAATTTTTCGAAATGCGATAGTATCTCCATATTGTTTTTGTTTTCTTATTTCTATATACTACATTATTTCTGTTATTTCCAATTTTTTGTTTTGATTTCGTCTTATTTTGTAGTTTTAGAATATGTATATTGTATACTCTATAATTTTTAGCATAATAAAATATGTTATCTTTCTTTCAAATAGGTACTTTTTGACATTACCATTGCCAAGCCAATTTAATACTTACGTAGTACGCACCGACTTCAAACCTATTAGTAAATAGCACATGTAAATAATAGGTAGTATATAATTAATATTAAATCTTTATTATTTTTTACTTTTTAGTTTTGAAGTCGGTTTTTTTAACGTAGTTATTTTTTCTAATTATCGATATGCTATGGTATTTTCTTATTAGCGGCTATTAATTGATTCGGAGAGACAATCAGCCACCATCTTCGATAACTCTTAATGACTATGACGTCTTTTGAATCGATTACAGCCATTGCGAGTGTCTGGCACAGAATTTTTATTTTCAGAACTTTTTTTACCAAATAATGACAACGTTACGTCAGTTCAATTCAGGGGGTCTAATTATACTATAGTCTGTAGTTAATACCATAGATATTAGTGTAGCGTAGACTATAGACAGGTCTGCTGTTTAACGAGTCCTAGTTAGTCTGTGACGCGAGAGTATTGCACAGCACACGACCGCCCACATTTGGAATATGGAGCGATGTTATGATGATAACTTACACAACAATGGTCACGACGTCCCATTGTACTGCAATGTCGCCCACGCTGCACCTGACTTCGCCGACTACCATTTCTTTGCTCATGATTTTTACATATGGATCATATGTACTAAATGTCAATGCCAAATTTTTCCATACAAGATATATCCGTGGTGGTATTTCTAGATCGTTTTCAGTATGTATGTTCCCAGAAGTCTAGTTATCGGTACAAATGGCCACTTATTTAGGCGCATACAGGCCGTGTCGAAATGATTTGCGTCACTCAAAAGGCTCCATTGGACGATGTATCCATCAATCAAAAGGTATTTTATAATATAATGGACTGATTCATGTGTTAATCGAGGCTCAATAGACTGGCAAAGGTCGTAAAAGTTCGCTATTCGATGCGATATATTTATTTTATGGTTTGCTAAAGATTAATTTTTCTGCTCTTGTTTTTTTTTAACCTTTTCTTCTTTTTGATACTAAATCTTGTCATTCTTCGCACGATAGCAGTCATCGGTTTGAAATGCGTCTACCAACCTCACATTGCCACGAAGATATCTTTTGTTCGTGTGGAAACAGTCCATGATATTTTGTTCTATTCTGTTCTACTCTCTGCCTAGAGTTAGGTGTACCTTTCAAAACGGTACTGCCAACATTGCGGTCAGAATGAGGCCACCGGCTACTGTAGCCGCCAGTAATAATTGCGTGTTTAAAACCCGAGTCCGACTGTCAACACTAAATATTCATGCAATTAAATTTCATTCTAACGAGTGTAATAAGTAGAGTAGAGGAAATTACATAAAGAGCATAAATTATATTTTCGTAAGTAACTCTACGAATTAATGTTTCAATTAAATTTGATCGGATAGTTAGATATCTCAGATGGCTACTGTTTGTTCCATCGTTACTCTTTCCAGATAAAGGAATAACCGATACAGATTTTTCGCTGGTCAGCCTTAGGATTAATTTGTTTATAGTCTTGTTGCTATGGAAACAAGATAAGACAGGGACCGCTGGTACCTCCGACACGGTTTCAGTTTACAAGTGATCTGTAAATTTAAGAGAAGCTTTAAGGGGTACTCGGATGGGTGACTTGTAGTGACGAATGTCCACAATCGTTTCCGTGCTTCGGAAGATACTTTTTTGGTTCCGTTTTTGAAAAATATCACCTTAGTACAAGTACATATTGCATCGATGTATTTCCCATAGAGGAAGACAGAGACAAACATTATACATAATGTATAATAACCATATGACATAACAACTAACACACTTACGTCGCAAGTGAACTAGTTTAAGAGCAGGTTCGGGACAAAGCCAATGTGACCGGTCGACTTTGAATGCTCAGGGCGGCACTTACGACCTTTCATAAGTGTGTAAACTTATACTTAGGTCAAAGTATATATGATGTAATGTGCAGCATTCTGAATAAGTGCATGCATATGTCGTGGTACTACGTCACTACTCAAACTAGAGAATGGCTTTAACCCTTTTGGCCCTTGGAAGGGTCTCCTATCTATCAGGTATGACGAATAGTAAATCATAATGGCGATTCTGCGCTGCTCTACCATACGAACAAACAACAATCAACAATGTTTTCTCTATACTCAGTCGTAGTTCTGAGTTTTTGTACGACAAGATGGATAAATTGGATTCTTGGTGTAGTGGTGATAGTCTTTGACTTGAAAACCGGAGGTTGCGGGTTCGATTTCCACTCAGAACATGCATTTAACTTACGAGCACTTTTGTTTGTTCCGTTTCTGTGTGAAAGAAACATCAGTTCAGTTCGGTGACCGCAACAACAGCATTTGCCAAATTTGGTATCACATATACGTGTGAGGAATTGTCTTAAATGTTATTACTATCGATTGCCCAAAAGATAATATTTTAACCATTTTACTCTTTATCCTCGTGATAACTTTTGCCAAGAGTACTTTTCATCGCAACACTAGACAAGTGTCGTCCGGTGGCATTACGATATCAAAATTGATTAAAGTAAGCTTGAATAATGATCGGCTCGGCGTCTCTTATTTAATAAACTGTATTTAACAGTGACGAAATTGGAGCGATAGTGTAATTATGCGCTGGAATGTGTGATGTAACCGCTGGAGGCAGCACCGGCGCTGGCACGAGCGAGTGCCAGTGCTGCTTACGTTAAACGTGAAGTAAATAGCCTATTTGATCATTGATCTTGACTCATTAATTACGTACACGTCGTATGCTATAAATGCGCTAATAAAACTGTCTGTCTGTTTGCTGTTTATGTTAATAACGCTAAATTTACTTAACTTTTTGGTAGGGAGGTATTTGAACTGTTAAGCGGGATCAGGGATGAGATATACAGGGAGAGATGTATAGGTGGGATACATGTTTACATTTAACGATCTCCAGTGTGGTTTGTGACTTATGTATTTCGTACATACATAATCGTTAGTTATGACCAGTGTGTATATTTGATGGGAAGTTAATTCTATGTATTGATGATTTTACGATTATTTCTCTGTGTTAAATAAGCCAATAGCGGCATTACGAGTATGTCATTATTACATGTCATTCAAATTTATTAGATGTGACAACATGAAGTGTGTTTCGTAAATTCTGTTTAAATAAATATAGGGTTGTCAAAAGCTAACATTGAAATTGAAAATTTTGTTGCGAAAATATTATTTTATTCTATGTATGCATACATGCATTCTGACAGATGATGTTATATTTAAAAACTTAAATATGATTTGATGACCGATGGGGTAGCGAAATAGTCAATAATGGATGAACAGGATAGTGTAGGGCCATTTATACCACCAGTGCTTAGCGATGGAGATACGATAGTAATAATATCTAGACAGAGTCGGTATTATGGTGACGAGACAACCGGTAAACTAATTCCTCCCTACTTGCCTGCTAATGTTGTAAATGTGAATGTAAGTTTGTTTGTTACGCTTTCACGCGCAAACTACTTAACCGATCATCGTGAAACTTTGTACACATATTCTTGGTGGTAATAGAAATAACACGGGATACATTATAAGAAAAAAAGATTTTTTTTATCTTTTGTCCGCAACTTCGTCAGCGTGGAATAGCGACTCTGGGCAACAATGTAATTTCCTAGGATACTTTTATTGCAAAAGAGACTATTCCACGGGGACGAAGTCGCGGGCAAAAGCTAGTATTGTATACTTAAAGCAGTCATTGCACATACAAAATAGAAAATGAACGGTGCGATACGAACCGACGTTTGTATTACATAAATTGGACAATACCTACGTACAGATCTAATTGTGATTTCCGAACGACTCCTCGATTTTTCTAATAGGGATGTGATACAAATATCTATCGCTCGCCGCGCCGCACGCCGCTTAGTATTGGTGGCGCGATACACTTTCGCCGGTTAGGTAACCGTTCGATACTGTTCATGCAATATTTATATATTTACAATGTTCGGAATTTGTTATTGAATATTTTATCTTTTATCTCGATAGCTCGGTGGAAAGTTGCAATGCTGACACTTGAAGCTTTTTGAATTCGATAGCCGAGTTCTTCCGAAGGTCATTTAGTTGGAAAAGGAAAGAAAAAGAGAAGAATAAAGGAAGAGCGTTGGCGGGCGAGCAACGCGGAGGTTGGGGAAGAAAAGAAACGAAGAATTTACTTATTCCATTCATTTACATATTGTATAATCAGTAATTAAAGCAAAAAGGGAATAAAAAAGAAATACAAATACAGCGACTTTGACTGCCTCATTGGTCGGGCGGTTGCTAGCGCGACTGCCGATCGGGAGGTCCTGAGTTCAAATCCCGGGTTGGGTACTGTCGGATTTTTCTAATTTAGAATTTCTAGCAGTGACCTGGAGTCTGGATGTGTGCCCGGTGCATGGCAATAAGCTCACCACCTATTGCATTGTAGGGCTTAAACGTAACTGGTGAAATGTGGGGGTGTATTACACTCCTCTGCCTACCCCTTAAGGGGATTACAGGCGTGATGTTACGTTTATAAATAAATTCACTCTGAGGTAAGCTGTATGATATCGAGTTTGTCTTTACTCGTGTCTATATGATGACTTTTGATAGTGTTGAGCAGCGTTGCCGATTTTTATAAAATAATTAACCTACCCAACACGCAGACGAGATAACTGTTCGCAAGTGGTTACAGTCACATAGTAAATTTTATCCGTAGAAATCGAACCTGCATTGGACAGAGGACTCATCTTCAAATTTTCAGAGGACTCATCTTTTTTAAATCTGTAAATCATTTATTTATAACACCGTTGTCTGATTTGAGAAGTGTGTCTTGTGGTTTCTTTACCACAGGAGGTTTACGTTTGAATTAGAATAGAACGTAAAAGTTTTAACACGCCATTTAATATAAGCAAATTTACCCAATACGCAAATATTGTGTACGTTATTCAGTTAAATTGAAATAAATTATTCGGCATTTTAATAAGAGAATATTATTTTTTTTTGTGATATCACTCTTTGTTATCCTCCTTTTGTTAACGTCGGTTGAAATAAAAGGTCAAATTATACTTTTTTATTAAAATATTACAACCCCCATTACATCCGCATACGAAATGAATGTTGAATAAAACTGCACTTAAATTGATTTTACAAAAGTTCTATACAGCTTGTAGCTAGAATATATTACACCGCTTAAGAGATTATTGAAATAAGTGAAGAGATATCAAACTAAACTAGCAAAGTCAGTCGCTTAAGAAGTTATATAATGGAGGTTTACACTAAACTTTTAGATGATTTACCATCTGAATAGAGAATTTATGGATCGCATGTGATTCTTGCTCGGACCAATTTCATATTTTATCTTTCCAATATAACAGATAGGTACATTTTGAAATGAATAATTTCTTAGTTTATTTGTGCATAAATGCCTCGGCTTTTACTGCCAAGTACTAGTTCAAGTCGCTTTATAGGTTCAAACGTAATATTTATAACAATGCTACTCTTAATATGATATCGAAAAATAAATTGAACCTAGAACACAACAGATAATTGTCAAGGAAATAATAGAGATAACTATTACACCATCATGCCAGGTCCCTAACGGGGTAGTGAGAAAGTACCGGGTGCCAAATATTTATATCGTTACAAACCTGACGTTCTTCTACATTTATTATTCACTTCATACATACGCGGTTTCGAAGACTCTTGACTTCCCTACCAATTTGTCGAGATAGGAAATTCCTGGTCTCCTTTGTCAAGAAAAATCATTCTTATACCTATTAGAAACATTCAAAAAGTCCGCATTACGCAACGGAACTAACGGTAACGGTGGCTCCTACACAAGAGCTAGTCACCAGTGAATGAGAATTTTGCGAAAATATACAAACAAATTTGTTCACAACTGTATCAAAATGTTACGAAGGCGTGTCGTAATATAATATATAAAGCGGTCAGTCACCTAACCGTGAAAAGATTTTGATCTGACCAACAAGACAAATGATTTATAGTAGGCGAAGACGGAGGCAATTATTGATAGCCCGTAATGACATGCTATTGTTAAATAACAGCCAACATGTTTATAATGTCTCGGACCATTAAAGTCTCGAGTCCATATCTAAAATCTTCATTTAGTAAAAAATAATTTAAATCGCCTACTTGTACTTGTGAGCAGCTTGGGTGTATGGTTAACATGTAAGTGACGTACATAAAGCGAACCCTGATAACTAAAAATACTGTTGCTTTTATATTAGTAGGCATGCGTACGTTATGTTTACTGAATTTAATATTTCCTATTTTAAATAATGTTAATATTCTTTAAGGTTTATGATATTTATTTAATCAACACTTAACAAACTGTGATATACATAGGTCAGGAGTGAAGACTCGTAGACTTTATCAAATTGTTGTTACTACCTATTCAACGTACCAATAATTTAAAACAATCAAGAAAACAAAATACTTTTGTCGTTAATGAAACATAAAACAGTTTATCGTTTTAATGCTAATCACTTTTAACTTTATTAGCCTCTTTGCTAATCGTTCAGGAGTCAATAAGAAGTTAAAAGAAAAAAATTTAAATGGCCCATGTCACGGACACTACAGCTCAATTGGGTGAACGACCTAATATACTCGTTATATCGTATCTCCCACATTCGCTATTTTGCATATAAGACCGGCATGTTAATTTCTTTTACGGTAACAAAATTTACGACTGTTTTTATACAAACGCAGTGGTCTGGTATGTCTAGCTACCGAGCTAGACAATTACTTTCGTATTGTATTAATTCGCACCTCAGACTATCGTCATAATTGCACATACTCGTATTGTAAGTAATCTTAAAACCTCTCATTGATACGTATAGATTAGTTTAATATAATCAATTTCTTTTATAAGGTTCGGATAATAATATTAATAATAATACGGTTCATTGTACACCATTACGGCTATAAACAGACAAGACAAATAAAACATGTTTAGGATAGACATTGGAATACTGCGGATTGGTGTAGAAAACTGCTATGTTCAAAAACATTAAGTAAGATAAGTACAAAAGATAGAACAATTAAAAGATATTGTATATTCTAAACCTATACAAAAGTAAATAAATCGTACACAATTTGCCTACTCTTTTATACTGAAATGCCTAACATCTCCATCTCTGTCTCTGAGGGTGCATTTAGAGAAATACCTTTATACACATTTCTAATGTGATTATTATGTTCTCTTCTGATGTTGTGTACATAAATTATTGAATAAAAATAAATAAGTAAAGATATAAAATATAATGAACATAATGTTGTATAAAATGTCAACTATATATTCTAAGAAATCAAATTAGATTGTTCTAATTGTTGAACAAACGAACGTATCCTGAAAACTGTGATTACGTTGTGAGAAAAAAAATATGATTTCCCCATCATGACAAAACGGAATTGTGGTTACATAATGTTTGTTTATCATTTTCTGTGACCTCGGCGGTAGCGAAGTTCTAATTCAATTACCACGTTTTGGTCATTTCCATATCAAAATGGGCGAATTTATTTTATTCGTTTACATTGTGTATTATAATTCCCGGAAAACTATAAATCATAACAATATTTCACACGTACTTAACTATGGACGTTGCAGTCATAAAACGTCTCCGAAAATATATTATGCCACAATTTTGTTTGAGTAATGGACCCTGAAGTTTACGCTAGTGCTACAGTAAAAATTAATTTCAAGTGACTATGTCAGGTATAAAAGCGTCTCTCTGGATATAAAACATTTTCTGGCTCACACGGCGCGACGGCTCGGCAACAGCTGGATTTATGGCCTGACCCTGGAGGCTTAATCCTTGTTATGTCCAAATTTACTTATGGATACAACTTACCATAAACAAAACTTTTCTTATCTGAACACAAAGTACATTTTTGGCACCTCTGTAGTTTTTTAAGTAGATACTATTCGTATAAACAAGGACCTCGCAAGTAGGAAGCTAACTATGAGTGGATTGATTTCTTGCATCCGTTGATTTGTTGATCTCTACATTAAAAATATTGTTACATGACGAATAGCGTTTTCAGGAAACATTGTAGCTATACACTGGTATTATTAAGCTACTAATTCTTGTTAACCTATAAAATATTATTATTAGGTCTTTAAGAATAAACATTGAATACATAGCCACATCTTTGCTCGACATTCAACGAAGTGCATGTACATACCATTCTATTTTTATTCATTCACATAAAACAACAAGATTTTATTGAATATAATCCTCCTATCACAATGTTATTACATTGTTAGGTGAATGGGATGAGAGCATAAGGAACAATATTATATTTATTTTGTATTATGACTGAAAACAAAGACGTGCCGTATCCGTGAAACGCATTGAGGACTTGCATTATATCAGCTTGAAACTCGCGGCACGTTCGGCATAACATTAGGCAGTGGTCTTACCCCAGCAGGTTGTCACGGGGAGCTGAGCTTAGTCTTGTAATTATTCAACAAACAAACCATAACTAAACCCGAGAGTGGGGTTTCTTACATCCATAACATTCGAGCGATGGCGAACACAAGCGAACGCAATGATCGATAATCGTCAGACAATTAGCTGGTATAACGTAAACTTTACCCTGATACCTCCGAAAACTATGCTTAGATAAACTAATTCGAAGACAATGTAATTCGAAGCCAAATTCGAAAACCTAAAAATTCATTGCATGAATAATACAAAAGGTAGGCGATCGCATCTGTTATGATGGCAAAAATGTACAAAACCCACAATGCCGTTTGGAACAATAGTGCCAATTATCAAAATAGAAGGCAAGGAAGTATGTATAATGTTTTTTTGTCTAGTTAAGTGAAATATGTATAAAAAAAAAAAACTTAACTTAATCATTACTACATTCATTATCTGTATAAATCACTATTCGCTTGCGGTGAGATACGAGTATGTCTGTTATAGTGAATTTGCTTGGTATTTTTCCCAACTGTCTCTGTTTGAAAACTTCTATTTCGAGATGTGAATGAGAGTTGAATCATAAACATGACGACCGAGGTAACTATTATACTGTTATTTTGAATTAACATCTATCAACTTGTTTTAGGCATTGTTGATAAGCGTTAAGAAAATATTATATTAGTGGCAAAATTACGAGCGGTCGCGTTATTTTAGTACAGAAACAATGAACACCTTTCAATATTTTTAAACTTCTCGTATTTGTTTTTTAAATTCAAATCGCCAAAGCGATAATATTTACTTATTGAAATCTTTACTTTCTTATTTTTGTTGGGTATAGAGTTTATTGTTAGAAATCCACACATAAGAAATGGTTATATGCGTATGTATATCTTTTTGGATTAAGGGAAGTATTTTCTTTACATTATGTACGTCAATAAAAGAATTACAGCTTTAAAGTTGTGTGGCTATTCTAACCCGATTGTTTTCGTACATATATATTTAACAACAAATCTTTCACATACAGTAGTATTTTAATATGTACTACTTCCTACTACTGCTACTTAGGATACTAATCCTAATATATATTATCCTACATGAAACAATATACAAGAACTGTCCGTTGTTTGTGTCTGTTCTTTCAGTCTGTTCTGTCTTATTATGTTCTATTCTGTTTATGTGTTCTGTTTATGTTCTGTCTGTTCTTCAAGACCAAGAAATAATAAATAAATGGACGCTAATATCGCAAATCCAAAAGAGCAACCAAATTTTAAATGACAGATAATAATATACCAAAATATACTGTAGGTATTTCAGAAAGCTCCAGCAAAATTAATGACTCACAAATTGGTATGCTGCAGGTTAAGTCCACGAATATCTTAAATCAATAGGTGTCTTAAGTATTTAACTTTAAGGCAATAATTTATTGTTTAAATTAAAACAACAACAATAAGTGAATTACCGAGTCGTGATCCGACTGGCGCGCCAGATTTTTTTTTATATTTTCAATATTGCTTGCTTTATTTTGATGATGTATTATTTATTATATTGAGAATTTTTCCCGAAGAGATTCCATTTAGTTCTGGACATTAACTGATCCCAGCATTGTCCGACCATGGGCGAACCATCGATCATGTAAAAAACGAGATAACAGAAAACACTTCTAAATGTTTGGTTTGCGCGGAGGCGTTCACGATCAGATTTTGTTTTTTATCGTTTTGTGTTATTCGGACAAGTCGCGGATGTATCTCCTTCTGCGCCATGAATATCAAACTTCTGTACCATTAACATGCTCGACCAAAAGGATAACTGTAAAGACAAGTTTAGTCATAATATTGTTTCACGCGTGACACCTAGCGGTGTCGTAGCGCTAAAACTTTGCTGGGAGAAATTTATGACTGTGTTTTCGAGAGTTTGCTTTTTCATCAGTTAAATATATTACCATAATCTTCAAATAATAGCTAAGCTGATGGTGAAAAGGTGACAAATCGTTTCTGGACACATGTCTTTTACGATACAATTTAAGAAATAGGATATAAGTAGGACCCTTTCGTGTGTACAACATTTTGTATATATAAAAGACCTTGTGATTATTTCACTGCTTTTTCAGTGCAAGAAATTTTAAGGCTATAAGCTACCTGCCACGTCGTCCTAGTGCTGGATGGTAGATTACAAAACACAAAGATTATAGACGTTTGTAGTCTTGCCGGTAAATCGAGTGATCACAAAAACATACGTAACTTTTTAAAGTTCAAGGCTCGCGACATGATTCTAGCTTCAGAGTAACAGAGTGCAAGGCTGATGTAAATCTTTTAGTTTATCAATGTTTATATGTAATTACAATTGTAACACTCATATACGCTCATAACTTATTGTAATATATTTTAATTCAAATCTTTTAAGAAAATTTTGCATTTGAAATATAAATATGAACACAAATAATAGTTATAGTATAAGTGTATGTAGACAGGTATGCGTAATAAATAACTTATACATATTACAATAAAATTTGCGGGTTCTAATGCTTTTTACTTCACTCCTGTAATAAGTCAGTCAAGATCCCATTTTTTATTTTATTTCTTTATAATCTTACTCCATTGTGTCTGTATTGTATGGCACATGTATTGTGCAAGTACCTACGTGTTTATTACCAACATGTACACACAGATATATATATGTATATTATGTATATATGTGTATATTTAATGTACGGACTCCTGATTTTCTGTTATATATAAGAAGACGAGGATTTACGATTTCATAAACATTAAAATTTACTTGTATAGGTAAACTGGATTCAGTGAACATTCGTATCTTTTTGATATTTTGTTTATTTGCGATTTTAATGATACGGTCGTAAACATAATTGAAGATAGTTAAATTGCGGTGAAATATACAGAAATAAAAGTTTGTTATATTTATTGCTTTAGAAAAATTAAACATTTTTATTGACTTGTAAAATCTTCAAAAAATGAAAAAGCTGCAGTCATATTAATGTTAAAAATTAATTACTTAATATTTTTAGTATACATACATAAAAAATTAATGCGATCGTAAAGTAACTTCAATTAAATAATTCATCTGTTCGAACGGTATTAAATGTAAGAGTAAAAAAGACGTGTTAGGTTTTACGGTATATTTATTGAATCCCTACCCTAATTGACCTCTTTTTGATTGCAATCGATTTAGGTACCTTTGTTGTTTTATTAAGCTCTGCAGTGGATAATGATAGTAATGCTATTTTACTTGCGAATACGTCATCACTAAGATGTGTACCTATAGATAAATATTTTATTGAAATTATTTCTACCCTGTTGATCAACTTACGCGTTGCATGGTTATTGGTTACTCATATACTTTTTTTTATACTGTCCTTCCGTTACACCTTAATATTTTAGGTTCCTTTATTGTTTCTTTAATCTTTACTTAGAATTATATGTTTGTATGTATTTATCTTTGTCAATATCTTTGTTTGAACCTTTACTTGTATTTGTTTTTATTATTGTGACCGGAGCTCTCATAATTGTGCAAAGGTTGACTGGGAGAGAATGCTTTTATATTTTATAAGTTACAAATAAAGTATAAATGAATAAATAAATGAATAGACACATTAGTCTCATTTCTAAATAAAACATGTATGAATATTTAAAATAATTTATATTGTAGGTATCCATACAGCGTCAGATAATTTAAAAACTAGTCAAAATATTTGAAAGTAGCTAACCGAGCGGACTCCTGTTCGCGTGGAAAAATTTAAGGATCTGTGTCACTTCGTACCGTATCGTAGTCACCCACTTAGATATTTCACTGTTAGGTAAAACATATAATTTTAATCGGATGTCTGATCATATCTTAGGGTCGGTCATAAAGAGGGCAATGCCTTAAGAATTATCCATTCGGGCTGGATTTTTGGTAACACGGCTTTCATGTAAATTTATGCATGAGGAAAAAGTAAATAAAAGTCTCTCGAATGTTAAATGCAGAGTATTATTGTTTAAACATTATCTAGAGTATCACAAATAAAATAAGTTTATATCTATTACTGTACAAAATTTTGATTTACATATATACAATTAAATTACTATCAACACTCGTAATTTACAATTTGTAAACTTCATAATCCGAATCTGTAGTAATATCTGGACTATCTTCTAAGTGTATAATCTTCTCAACATTTTCGTTAAAGGTTACTACAGACTTTCTTCTCGATTTCTTTCTTTCTCCGAATTCATCATCGTCTGATTCTTCTGCTTTGTCTTTTAGTTTGTCTATTGTTTGGATTACGATTGGATAATTATTTGGAGGATCTGGCGTCGCAATTTCGATGATAGATTCAAACTGATTTTCTTTAGAAACCGACGGTTCAACTGATATTTCAGCTGTCGGGATATCAAGTCTCTCTTGAAGTTTTCTCTCACTTTTTTTCAGCTCTTCAATATTTAGCCGTGCTTTAGCAACTTCAGGCTTAGGTTGGTCGACTGAGGCATTTTGAGATGCCAAGCTACTTTTATCGCTGAATCTATCATAGTTTTTATTTTTTTTCCTAGAAAACATTAAAGACTGTCAGTAACATTTTATTTTTTTATTTTAACAGTTTGAGGCGATATAACGAAAAACTACTGTTAACTTACCTTTTTAGGAGGAACCACACAGCGATAGCCACAATTAGAATGAAGATTAGAACGCTGAGGACTATTGTAGCCGCTAACAATCCAGTGTCACGTGCAGGAAGAACGCATATCTCATGACCTTCCAGATGATCTCTTAATGATTTAGAGCTAGCTACGTTGACCGTGATTATGTTGCTGTTAGTAATGTCGCTAAAAAAATATATATCTCTTATGAAACACATCACAATGCATATTATCTTTGGTATGTTGACAATATGAAAAAGATAAAAATAATATGTTAAATATTTTTTAAAGGATTACTAAATTTTTAATTCACATAGAACACTAGAATACATCGAATGGTGGATAATTACGTTTTTGCATTTTACCTAAAACAGAATAAATAGGTATATAAAGAAGCTGGAAGCGATTGGAAGAAGACGGCTGGGGACTATGTGTGGTTTAATGCCTTAAAAGAGGCTTATCTCCAACAATCGAGGGAGACTACTTGATGAGAATGATATCGAAATATGGCATTAGCGATTTTGGATTGTATCATCGTGTCGAATATATCACACTAATAAAGGATATTCAAATCCACTTACGCAGTGAGTTGATTGACTTCGACCGGTTCACGTGCAATCAAGCCGTACACAAAAAGTTGTAGTAAAGCTTCCGAGCTGTTTGGAATTTCTCTTTTGTTCCGTAAAGCTCCTCCTTGTGACACTACAATAGCTTTTAAAGCTTTTATTTCGTACCCGAGTGCTTTTGTCAGATTGCTTAAAATCGTTTCTTCATCGTCTAAGAATGCATTTCTTATAGTGATTACCGCAATGCGATCTTTTTCTAGCAATTTCACCTATAACACAGAAAGAAAACGTTACATGTGGTACAATTGTACAAATGTTAACCAGAACAAACAATAAAGAGAAAACATAAATAAGGTGGATGGAATCTGGGCGAAAAACACGATGTTCAAGTAAAGACGACAACGCTTATTTAAGTACAATTAAGTAAACGGAAAAGGTCAACAGCTCATTGAGTTTTGTAAACAATGCTCCCCTTACTGTATGTTTACTTTTTTAAAACAATCCTTTTTTTGATGTTTCGAGGTCAAGCGGTTTCTTTGACATATTTCTTTGTGCAAAGAAAATGTATTACAAAAAGGTGGACTATCTTAATACAACACTCGTAACAGAAAAAAACATACACATTATTTATATTTATATATATGTAAAACACCGAATGTATCGATTATATGCAAAGTGTTACATTTTTGCTTTTACTATTAGTAAGGATTTATGAACTTGAAAAATAATGTTTTAAGTTAATAAATATTTTTTGATTTGTGCATAATCCCTAAAGCAATGCTGTAACAAATTTCTCTCAGTATATTTAAGCATAGCAGATAGGTCCGTGTATGTACGTACGTATACACACGCACGTACGCCCGCAGATATTATATTGCTCAAAGCATTACCCGGCAACAATTTCACGGTTGCCTGATTTGATCCAGGCTCAATGAGTTGTAACAGGTTCTATATGTGATAGGGACACTTTTAGCACCACAGAATCTTGTACGAACTGATAGACGGGTCGTTTAGCGAATCTTTCAATTTTAACAAGAGCTCAATATGAACTCGAAAACCGTAAACATTCTTGATTATTATTTTTTCAAGACTAGTTTTTTAAATAGGGCATAATAAGAAACTGCGCGAATGTTGGTTGCAACTCTATTTCGTGTCAGTGGTACAAACATAACGCTTACTGCTTAAGTGTCTGTGTGTGAAAAAGGTTTTAACTATTAAAGGTAGTTTGGTATTTACATTGTCATCGAGAGACGTCACTCTTTGGCGTAAGCCAGTAATATTGATTAAATTAATTTTTCTGTTACTTATATGTATTTTAAAGCAAAATATATGTACATTTCCTATAAGAGATTGTATGTCAAATGTATTGTTAGGTCTAAGCTAGACAAATTCAATGTTACATCTAAGCATACGTTTCAAGGCGTTGTAATGTTTCTGTACAAGATTGCAAAATCTATGTCGTTAACGCCAGCTGTCTCTCTTGGTATATTTTAGCAAAAATATAGGAATATCTTACAGGCTTTATTATTTTTGCTATGTACGTAATATTAGACATGCTGTTGCGTATGCGTATATTCATTCAATTAGACATTTTAATTTACATATATTTTATTAAGGGTCAGGAAATTCAATAGAACATTGGGTGACGATAGAAAGAGTGAAAAACAGACATGTAGTTCATAGTAAACATTCAGTGCATTATTTATAAAAAGTTTGTTAGAAAAAATATAGACCTATACGTTTTGCCCCGGACAACTGACAGTGCTTAATTATATGGTAAAATTATTGTATTTCAACGAATTTGTTTTACTGAAGGAATTTGTATTAGCACTATTTGAATACTTGTTTGCTAATTTCTTCATATTAAAAAATTTATATGTATAAGTATATAGGCTTCTATATTCGTAAACTCTTAATTTTATTTAGTTACTGATATATTTATGGGGGAAGGTCCAAGTCTTAAATCGCTTTTATCGTTTAACTGATCAGTTTGCGGTTGGACATTGTTATTCATAGGTATAAGGTTGTGTACCTGTATTCAATTTGGGACAAAATTACAGTCAGAAAGGTAATAATGGAGATCTCAAACTTTTTTGAAGGACAGTTTTTTATATATATTCAGTCAGAAAATAAATAATTCGAACCTATCAATGTGTTGTACGTACGTTTCAAGTAATGTAGTAACGGATAGAGTTTGAATGCTATTTATTTATAAAAATGTATAAAAATTTATTCAAAAATTCTCATTATTATTCAGCGCTCGTCTCGCTGACTCTTCGTGGCTTTTTTGTAATAAATGTCATCTGCATATGACATATCGTTTCCATCTGAACTTTGAAATGATTTCAGACAGGATCTACAGTGTCGCGATAGAAATCTAATGTGGATAGAAATCTTTATGGGCATCTGTTTACTTGGGTGTTCCTGTTAGCAGTTCTATTTCTTATACGTGTGTATAACGGTTATTTAAAAATGAAACAGGATATGAGATTGAGTCATCCTTAGGCGCTTCTAGAATAAACTCGTGCAACTGGTTTAACTACAGATAGGTTACATTTGACAGTCATAAAGATAAAACTTCATCGCTCGTAACTGTAAGGAGACTAACTTTTTCTCAAGAACGATAGATATAGCGGTATTCGTACTAGTGCTGATTTTTCGTCGTTGCATATTTTGCAAAGATTTTATTTCAAATTATTTACAAATGTACCTAAATGCTTAAGATTTTGGAAAAATAACTTTGTATCACAGTAATTTTTAATAATGATGATGACGATGAGAAATGATTTTTATATAGTTGATAATAATAACTTGGAAAAACTTCATACACAGCCGTCGGATTTCAATTTAGGCAGAAGCTGTGTTGTGACAACCAGATTGTTGATAAATTACTTACGAGTACATGAATGTCTAAATAAAATAATGTTAAATCCAAACACAGAAAAAAATAATGAGTTCGATACAAAGAACATTAATTTCATAAATGTTGTAAATGGCAGTTAAGGTTTGAAAAAGTTATTTTACCACAAGGTCCAAATTTCCCGTGAGTCCTGCACCGTTCTGGTCGGTTGCGTTCACGATGAGGCGGGCATTGTTTTCCAAATTATAGTTATTACGAACGTGCACGAAGCCCGTGGATGGGGATACAGCGATGCTTTCTTCTCTACTCCAATACAATACTGCTGCGTTATTTCCTATGTCGGCATCCGTTGCCTGAAAATTATGTAAGTAATTAGATACTTTCGCAGTTGACCGTTCAGTTGAATTTCAGTAACAGATGTTTGTAGGTGCCATTTAATGTCATGTAAGACATAAACAACAAACTTTACGTTGTAAATTTATTAAATATTCGTTTTAGAAGAGTTAAAAAAGCATTATGTGTAAAAGAAAAACAAATATTATGGACAAAAACATCTAGAGATCAGATAAATGTCTGCAGTGGCAGTAAGTTAAACGGGTCTCAATGGGCCGCAATGCGCCGCCATTTGGGATCTGTAGAATCGCATCAATCGCAATCGCATATGCAGAAATGTGATTCTTTACCTAAAGTTTATTTCTCAGATCAAGAATACCGGTTACCGTCGTTGTTTTGTGTGACTCATCCCAAAGTATTTCAATAAATTTGTCTCCGCTTTTGGGTAATAAGTAATTGTACAATTCTTTTTTCTGTCTGCATATTATTACCGTAGTTAGGTAGCTGTGGTTACTCGCATCTATTCCGTGTTTGTCACTACATTGATTTAATAAGTAATAAAAATATTTGGATGTAGATTACATACCTTTAACTCGACTAAGGCTCTAGGTACAATAATGTCTACGAGATCCTCAACCGGGTATCCGACAACAATGGGCTCGCTCTCTTTACCAACGAATATCGGGGCGTTGTCATTTATATCGTTTACAATGAGGTTTACTAAGCTGCGCCTAGCATTATACGGGATCGACTCCGAGAGAATCCATTTATTAGAGCCATATTCATACGGTCCAAGCGAATCGAGTCTAGTATTTGAGTTTATTGAGCGTTTAGTTCTATGTGTAGCGTCACTATCGCATCTAAGTACTAGTTCTACTTGAATTTGCGAGAGCGTCATATAAGCTATCGATTCGTGTTCCCTATCGATGGCTAGTGCGTGCAAGCCGGAGTCGTCCACATACAACCACGACTGCTCTTCGGGCCATCTGTTTGACATAATAAATCGACAGCCTGCGAATGATGTTTGATTCAAAACTACTAAGTTTCTATGCGGCTCCTCCTCGTCCCTGTTCAAAATTATCAGCGGTGGAACACCAATGTCGTCGCCACAAACTGTCGCTGCTTCCACTGACAGATGTACCTGTAAGCATACGTAAATAGATTGTTAATAAACATTGTATTGCAAATTCATATCCTTCTCATGCAGTCTATGAACAGTAATAAATTTTGGTTTCTGCTGAATTGTTTGTATGCGGATGACGAACATTTAAAAATACAACTCCATATATACTTAAATTTAATCATTATAACGGATCTTAGTTTAATTAGTAATTTATCTCAATCAGGATTTTAGTATAAATAAATACTAAACAAAATAAACGGAATATGAATTTCGTAGAGACCTAATTTATATGATTTTAATTTTCATAAATCATATTAATAGACTTGTTTAATTAAAAATTAATCCAATTTTTATATTGTGATGTTTGTTACGCGCGAGTCTTCGAGGCCATTAAATACAAATTCTAAAAAAAATATGTTTTAATTACGCTATAACTAATCAAAAATATTATACATATTCAAATTATTTTATATATGACTTGATCGTGATTGGTAAATCAAAATATTATTTATATAGTTGATAGATTTATTGCATATTGAAATGATAAACATGGCCCATAATATAACATATACCTATACAACATGGTATAACATATAACATCTGCAGCCTCCGCTACAAATTGTTTCCTGCGCCCCGTTAACGGTACGGACTCTGAACGGTAATTTATTACGAGTAACGTTCTGAGAATGCAAGTGTGTGAAATGATCTCGATAGACCTTCATTTCTTGATCAAATTTCATTCGACGCTAATTGTATCCCACAGAATGGTGTAATTAAAGTAACTTGAACATTTATTTCGCTTTTGAAATTGACCTCTAACGACAAAGCAGCGACAAAATAGTGTCCAAGTCTATTTGTGGCGGCTGAGTCTTTTAATCAGATTACCGCGACACATAGGTTAACATTGAAGTACTGTTAAGTAGGCGATCATAAAAAAACCCGTTTAGATAGAAGATGGAAGACAGTAGAGTATTTGAATAACAATACATAGGTTTGACCATATTTTTATGCGATGCCATCTTAAGACATTATGGAATTGCGGCAGTTAAGTTACACCAAGATTCTTTTGTTCTTTGTTTTACTTATAAGTCCAGTTAATGGATAAATGTAGAATACTAGATGTAGGCCGCACCTTTGCTCACACAGAAGTCGATGATAACTAATTTTCATTCAAACTTTCTACCCCTATTTTAGCCCCTTAGGAGTGAAATTTGCGATACTTTTTCTTAGTGCTCACTTACGTTATACAAAGGACCTATCGGCAAGATTTCGGAATACTGATTTTGCGTGTTTTGGGTCAGTCACCTTGCTGTTTTATCTGATAGATTTCCTTCATACGTACAGGGGCGTCGGCAGTGGCGCGAGTTATTAACGTTGTCGCAACCACCTGGAACGTATGCACGCCGGTGCTGATCGGACCCGACAACAGTAACCCACCATCATTGTCCACAGTCAGCCGCTCTTGTAGTTGAACTGTAACATTTATAAATGGGGATATGGAAATGGTACAGAGTTACAACACCGAGTGTTAGTAGAGCGAATGACTAGTCAATATTTTTGAATCCTCCGTGAACGATGAAGGAAAGGCGGCAGTTAACAGTCATTACAGACTAGCTTTTGCTTGCGACTTCGTCCGCGTGGAATAGTGGCTATGGGCGGGATTTTAATTTCCTGGGATACTTTTATTGCAAAAGACAGTATTCCACGCGGATGAAGTCGCGGGCAAAAGCTAGTAAGTATAGCCTATATTGATCGGTGATAATGTAGCATTCGAATGGTGAAAGAATTTTTGAAATCGGTACAGTAGTTTTTGAGCCTATTCGTTACATACATACACACACACAAATCTTTCCTCTTTATAATATTAGTATAGATACGTTGCATATTAGATATGGACGACCCGCAGACATATTAATAATACATTTTTATGCGAAGAGAATAGCAATGACCCTTCAAATAACCTCTACTAGCACCGTAGGAATGTTCGTCAGAATTTCTGTAGATATAAGTAGTTATTAATAACAATATTGTTGGTTGTTGGTTGGACTGCGGGAATAGGATTATTAACAACATTAGTCCCGTTAATATATAAATTTTAGTATAAGTATACTAAGCGTGCTATTACAGGTTGATTTCCAATATTGGAATAACGATTGAGTCACAATTATTAGAAAACAGATGTAGCGGTGGTGTTACTTCATCAGAAGAACCATATTGTTGTTCCAGCATGTAGCAAATGTGACGTGTTTAAGTTCCGTGTTACGTATAGAAATAGTATAAAAACAGCGTTTTTAGACGTTAAAAGACGCAGTGCCTGTGATAAGGAAGGCGGTGCTGGTCCTAAGAATGTTTTTGCTGATAAAATAACATAGGCGCTAGCGTTATCGATAAAAAACTGATTATTGGAGTAAGGGACGGTTTAAAACTAATGATACGTTTAATAATGAGACTAGATGTGCTATTATATGTTTTAAAGTAATAAATAATATACTATAAATAATATAATATAACTAATAAACTATAAATAATTAGGTATCTAACTATGTTTATAATGAATTACTGTTATTTAAAGCTAAGCATATAAACATACAAACACCCACAATCGTAATGTTTCTATATTTGAAATATAATAAAACAGAGCTAGTGTTGCCATACCGTCATTAATACGGAGCGTGTAGATGATGGTTTCTCCGTTATCGGCAGTGGCCTGCACTTTCCCCACTAGGCCAGACTGTGTTGCATCCACCTTTAATATATACGACGGCGAATCGAAGGTTATTGTAGGAAGTTCAGGGCTTTCTATAGGTATACAAAGATAAATTAATCATCGCCATTCTCAACTTATCTAGTCGCACGATATGCTGATGCAAGTTTCACTTAACAATCTTATAGCTGGAAGTGGAATCACTTAACTAATTCGTCATCAATTTAGATATACGAGTTTAAGTCTTTTATTGAAATCTAACACAACTCCCAGTTTACAAGAATATTATACACGCATCTTGGGTTGTTTCTAGTAGCGGAGCCTTTAATTTTACAATAAACATTATAACAAGTACATATTACATTATTTATGTATTATCAATAAGACAAAGTAACTTGTTGTAATAGGTACTGTATACCTACATTGTAATATAATTATTCCAGTAAAATAATACATAGACAATTAGTGTAAGAGACAATTAATTCTGGCACTGCATCATTAAAAATTATTTGAAGAATAAGTATGAAAAAACTAATGACGTGCGTATTTAAAAGTGGCTTTTTTTCGCAAAATAATTATTTTCACGAGCTGCTTTATTTGTTTAAATATAAAATTACCAATAGGTTGCAAAATATTGTTGCTACTAATACCTCTACCAATTATTATATAAAAGGATATTTTTGGGAAAAATAGTATTTTGTTGTGATTATAAAAATCATGAAAGATAACAGGATAAAAATTATACATAAATCATTACAAAATGAACGCAAAGATAGTGACATTTCAAACCTATTGGTATAACTGGTATATAAAATTATGACCAGGCCCAAGCTCCAAGCAATTATAAAACACTGCCTATACCTATACAAATATACCTATCCAAAACTTTTAACATATGTTTTTCTAGATACACTTAATTAAATACAACTATTTCGTACTTGTATCAACTATTTTCAAAAGAAGAACAGCTCTTGCACCACCCGCTCGCAGTTCTAAGGCAATGTGGGAGACGGGAGGTAGTACGGCCGATGTTGCTATTGCTATTTGAATTTCACCATCCCAAAGTTGTGCGTCGAATAAAGCAGCGTGTTCTGAGAATCACAAAGACATTCTATTCGGTATCCAGCGATTAAGAATACAAGTTACGAGTGAAATAAATTTCAAACCGCTTAAAGCATTGCAAGTCTTCTAAGTTGTTGCCATAAACGAAAAGCATAGCGCACGTGTCTTTACGTTACAAATATTAGAAAGACTACCAAGACACAAGTCCAGAACATTACAATTGAATCTCTACTGCTAGTTACATAATAAATACTGATCAATAAAACATTAACGAGGCGATACTTACCTCCCACAATTTCGATACTGGTTCCTTCGTATCCCGAAATTGAAATCACGTCATGAGTGACACTACCGAGTCTAATAACTCCGTTGTACAACACTTTATCGAACGTCACATTTGGATCTGCGGGTGCGTCTGAAAATTACATCATACTTTTATCACGAAATCGTGTAACGACGCAATGCATTTTAGTAAGCTATTCGTAAGATGTCTGCATGTTAAACGTAGCTTACAGCTGATGACAGATACGAAATATGATCTGACATTGAACTACATGATGTTTCTGTATTTTCGACGAACCCAATTGCAATTACAGGACTTCTCGTCATAACATAAGTGCTAGTTTTTATTAAGCGATGTGTTCAGGCCCTTGAAATATTACGTTATAGAAATGTCTTAGGCAAATTTTCCTCACCTGTACCGGGAATATCCAGGAGAAGAACCGCTCTTGCACCACCCGCTCGCAGTTCTAAGGCAATGTGGGAGACGGGAGGTAGTACGGCCGATGTTGCTATTGCTAT
>DWDX01000269.1:0-30872 GCA_018245675.1 Agara michaeli
GTTCCTAAGAAATCTTAAATATGGCGTAGTGTAAAATAACATATTTGCACTTGTGTCACTGTCGTTCCAAATGAGCGTTATGTGTTCTACCACCTACCTATTGGATGCTATAAGCTTTGAGTTTGGTAGAAAACTACAAGCAATAATTATAATATTTGCATATAACTTAATCTAGTTATATAATGCAGGTACATAATAGGATAAAAAAAAGTAAGTATATAATAGAATGGAGCTGTACGGTACTGTAAAATGTTTTTGTACATTTATATTAGTTCGTCATATGTACAAAGACACACTTTTCGAAAATAAATTTACTCAACTCTTCTTTATTCATTAGTAAAACTTACGTAAAAATACAATGGGTACAATTTTCACAAAAAAATATTAGATATTTGGTTAGGAAGAGATCCGGTACAGTAAGAGTACAGTCCAGGATTTTGTCTAATATGTTGCTCTGTCAAATTCGAAAATGACGAAAATTATATTACATAACATGAGTTAATAGATTGGGTTTTGTTGAATATTTATTTAGGGAACATTGTTTAAACATACGAATTGGGTAACGGCGTTTACAAATTTAATATTAAATATTCATAGTAAAAACAGAAAATGCGTACATAATGAAAACAAAAAAATATTCGTACTCTTGTAATGGCAAGTTTTAAAATAAACCATAAAGTTTTCTAATAATTCATCATTAATTCTAATTATGTGTACGCTAAATAAAATATTGACACTTGATACCAAATTTTTAGTCTTTTTATTAAACCGTTTCGTACCTGTTACATGCATGTTCAAAGACATAATTATAACTTACTCGGTAGCAGTAGCAGATTTAAGCTGCGGAGTCATATTAGAGGGAGTAATTGCCGGAGCAGTATCTATAGACCCCGGTGGGAGGGTCAGATTTAACTTGTTTTTAGACATCTTGCTCATCTTCTCTTCTACCTTTAAGTCACGACATTTAATCTATGAATGGTATCTTTTTGCTCCCCTAAACCACCTAGTTAGGTGATTCACCGTTGTGGCCAAAACGATATAAAAAGATTCTTGTAGAAACAAGAATGAAAATTCATCTGACATCAATTTACCGTGTCTTTATCACGGAATGCCACAGATGGAACACAACACATACTTATCCTGACGACAAAGTAAGAACGTCATACCGGATAATGTTACCAGGTTTTAGCGTTATTTATTTATCTATTTTTTATAATAATGTCTGCATTGTCAGTATACAGTACAGTAATTTTCAAACATTATTAAATTAAAATTTAAGTTAAATGAGATTTAAAAATGTCGTGTTAGTGATTTTCTTTGTTACAATTTTTTTTATTAAAATCCTTACAACGTATCAATCAACTTTTTGCTGTTACAAATTATTCTAGAATTGATGATGAATTGTGTGTATTTGAAATACACTATGCAAGATGCATAATTTTAACGTTAATCTATACTTCTATACTAATATTTTATAGAGGTAATGTTTGTAATTGTATGTATGTATGTAGGAAGTAGGAAGTACGTAATCTTCGAAGCTTCTCATGAGAGTTGGGTCATATATTTTACGCCACCTTTAAGCTTTATGTTGTATCTTGGACTATTTAAACATTGTAAAATAAAACTGCAAGCATCTAGGTACGAGTCCTATCTTTATTGTTATATATATATATGTTTTTAATTTGGTACAGAAAAAAGGAAATATTATACTCTGGAAATTATAGAAAAAAAAGTGAATTCATAATTTGGCCATTTCTGTATTTATAAATTTAAATGTTTTTCAATGAAAATTCTAATTATAAATCACAATAAAAATTTAAATTCTACTACTATTTACAAAAATGGTATACCTAAAAATTAAAATAACTTCAACTTTTATAGGATAATTCTGTACAAGTACAAGGTACAGGTACCAGTACAAGATTGAATTCTTAATAGAATATGTTTCTTTAAGTACCTAATAATAATTTTAGATATACATACTTGTTGAAATATAGAGATAAATAATTGTTTAATTAAAT
Source organism: Agara michaeli (assembly GCA_018245675.1). Classification (NCBI taxonomy): domain Eukaryota; kingdom Metazoa; phylum Arthropoda; class Insecta; order Lepidoptera; family Hesperiidae; genus Agara; species Agara michaeli. The sequence goes on from DWDX01000269.1 coordinate 2,022, forward strand.
TTAATATGAAGCTTAAAAAGTTAAAATATTTATGACTTAATTTTAGTTAAAAATGAGTTTATTCCACGCTGATTTTTCTTTACATCGGGAGTGTGTTTTTTAGGATCACTCTTTAGTTTTTTACTTTCCTTGTTTTCTTGCTTGCTTTTCTTTTTTTCAGTTTTGGGACTTTGTTGATCAGACTCTGGCAAGGACTTTTTCTTTTTTACCTTTTTTTTCTCTCCTTCTTCAGGTTCACTCGATGGTTGCAAAAAGGGTGTTGGATCACTCATAATCATTGACAGTTTTTCAAAATAGTTCCACAAAGCATCAACACAATTTTCAGGCTTAGAGCCATCATTAGTTTCCCAAAACAACCCATACAACCTTGGTTTCAATTTTTCAGTTGGTTTTTTTAATTCCATTGCAAATTCATCCTCCAAATGTTTTAGTCTTGCTTTTTGAGATTCTGGTGATAATGACAACACATCATCTTCATCCATGGTTGCTTCCTATAACGTCAAAATTACAATTACAATTTTAGAAATCTTCCAAACGACAAGACATAAGGTGTATATGTGGAAAACAAGGAATGGATTATTTTAGAAATTAGTATAGGAATCCTAAAGAAGCGCCAGAGCCTGAAAAATTAAGTAGTATTTACTTTAAAATGATCGAGAGGTCCACTAAAGCTCGGGCGGGACTCGAAAATTTTCATTACACAACACTTGTAGTAGAGTGACTGACCAAGTGGAAAATGGTTCAGTTGAAATAAGTAGAAAGTGACTGTACAGATAGCTAATAGAGAGTAGTGAAAGAAATATGGTGCTGCTATACATATTACTCACAATACTGTATGTAACGTACTGAGTAATATTGACCATGTTGCAAATCACATGCAAGGACAAATATTTATATGACATTACTATCAATTACTACTGACCTCATCACTAAGATATCCATGTGGCACAAACACCTCATTGTCAACCTCATATTCATCAGCATCCTGTTCATCATCACTGCCCGCAGCACTACCGTCAATGCTCTCACCTTCTTGCTCTTCCTCCCATTCCTCGTCACTGTCTAATTCATAGTCCAGATGTTTCTGAAAGATATATTAACATTTAGCCGCTACACTTGTCTCGCGTTTATTTGCAGAGGTACAGAACAAATTTCACTGCAATGTCCTAGCAAGAAATTTACATATCGGATTTGGATTGTGACATCCATAGATTATAGTAAACATATTGTGAATATGTTAGAAGTTATTTTATATGTTACAAGTTAAGTTATCGTTAATAGATATATATACCTGATCTTGTTGGAAGGGTCTTCGAGGTTTAATAGAAGTACTTTTTTTCCGCCAAGTTCCCCAGTAAGGCGGACGTCGGTTTTCATGAAAGCTGAACAATTTAGGACGGAGCTTCTCCCGAGCATCAGAATCGCATGTTAATATTTCTCCAGCACCATCGGATGGTGGTAATTCATCTTCTGAAATTGATTTTTGAATTATATTGATGATTGTAAAAAAAGAGTGTTTATACATTAAAATAACCATGAAAAATGTAGATGTAAACTTCATTAAAAAAATCATGTGTCATCATTAATGTTCTCGCTACATTTTTCAATTACCTTTAATTGACTTATGAGGGTGTTATAAATCTAACCGCTAGGGTTTGATAGGTACGACTGCTACCAGTAATGATGTTATAGTTTTGTTATATTGTTATTAATGTTTCTGCTAGCGACATGTACTAAATAAACATGTGTATATAGTATAAGTAAAATGAAGAAACAAATGTAAATTGACAGTAAGAAATATATAAAGAACACATGATTAGAACAGGGAAAAATTGTACCAATGTGTACCTTGGTTGGTTACATTTGCACAATATTTTCTAACTTCATCGATGGGTATCATCATAATTCTAGTTATTAAACATAATCTATATATATAGTCTATGTCCAATTGGAACAATGTACCTTTGAAAGAGTGGAAGAACTTTTCAAGAACATGAGCATAGGTTCCAAATATATATGTATAAATAATGTTAAGCATAATTAGTATTAGTTAATGATAATTTTGTTCTATTATTAAATCCACTTACCCACAATCATCACATCGTTGTCATCCTTGTCATTTAGCGGCCAAGTTTTCCCACTTGACAAAGGCTTGTTTACTCCTCCTTTAAGACTCTCTATATATAACGAACTCTCAGGAATATTCTGTTCTGTCAAGATATTATCTAACACCTCCCTTTTATCATCAGTAAAGTTAACCCTAATAGTTGGTGCTAGTCTCATGTCAGATTTGATTGTAAAGCTTGAGAGTACACTGCTCTTACTAAGAGGTCCAATAGTAGTTTGATCCTTGTCAATCTTCTGTTTTGGAACAAAGAAGTTGGCAAATGCTTCGGCAGCTTTTTTCTTTTTTTGTTCCTGTTCAATTTTTTCGAGCTCTATAGCTTCTTGCTTTTTACGTTTCTCTTCTTCTTTGGCATCTTTTTCTCTTTTCTTCTGTTCTTCCTTCTCCTCTTTTTCCTTGCGCTTTTGTTCCTCTTTTTCTTCTCTTAATTCTGGAATTGTAAAACTCATTAAAACCGAATAGGATTAAAAAATGTTACATAGTATTTTTTTGATGATTTCATATTCCATTCTTACTTTTCTCTTGCTCCTTTTGTCGTTCCTTCTCCTCTTTTTCTTTACGTTTTTGTTCCTCTTTCTCTTCCTTTTCCTTCCTCCTAGCTTCCTCTTTTTCTTCCTTCTCCCGTTTTCGTTGTTCTTCTTTCTCCTGTTTCTGTTTAGCTCGTTCTTCTTTTTCCTGTTGTTTTTTCTTGTCCCTCTCTTGCTTTTCTTTTTCCCTTTCTTCTTTCTTTTTAGCGGAATCTAGTTTCTTTTGAACCTGTAAAAATGAACACAAAAAAATAATATTTAATTAAATCAAACATTTGAAATAATGGTCCCTGTATAGAGGAATTTAATAAAAGTAAAAGATGAATTAAAACAATTTTTGCGGTTTATTATAACAGCTTGTCAGTTAATTTGCAAGGATAAATCATATAAAGTACTAAATAGATCAAAATAAAAATTGAACAAACTCGAACACACCATATTCTTACAAACACAATAATAGAAAAGGAATAGTTACACCAATAAATTAGAATGGTATAATAATAAAGTTATACTTTGCAACGGTTCCTGCAATTTGATTTATTAAAATACCTTAATCTTGAATGTAATTTAGGAGACTGAAGAGATATGCATGTTGTACTTGTTTTGATTTATTATTGATAGTAAGCATTTATAGTACTAGATAAAGTACTTTGATGATACAAATATAAGGTGTATTTGTTTTACTTATTATCGAATTATCAAACAGATTAAACATTAGTGTAGTCATTACACTAACGATAAGCCAACTATCAAGTTTTTGACCACACATTTATTACACCAATGTAATGTGACTACAATTAACTCGGTAACATAATTGGCACAACTTAGCCATTGCTTAATGAGTTCTTCAAAGGACACAAAAATATATGAAAGTTTACAGCTTAATATTATACAATATAGTTACAATGCTGGATATGAGTAGGGCCATAATGAGTCAGTTTAGGGCCAGAGTTTTAGTACCACATGGGCGAGTAGTGAATGTGCAGCCTTCAGATAGTTCTATACTATTGTTTCATACAAAATTACCTGTTTTGGGGTTAAATTAGTACTTGACTCATTTAAAGACACATCTCCTTGGTTTTTAGTTACTGAGGTACTTCTCATACTACGTCTTGGGGTACAAGGGTTGGAAGTTGTAGGATCAACTGTATCCAAGTCACTTATGCTCAACTGTGAGTTATTAAGTTTGTTGACTTCTTTTTCCTTATTCCGAGTGCTACGTTTTGGTGTGGTTGTGATCGGTTTGTTTAATAACTCAGCCTCTTTATTTAGCTCAACTTCTTCAGTTTCACTGTTACTTGCATCTTTTTCGGAATCACTACTATTTTTCTCGTCACATACAATTTTGTCTCCAGATGCACTATTTTCCTCAGGTTCATGATTAGCATCTGTTAGAATCACAACCTCATCCTCATTAGTATGGCTCTCTTCAGTTTTTGTCAGATCTATTTTGTCTTTAGGTTTATGTATTTTATTTGTTTCTTCAGAGTCTTTTACCTCTTCCGAGTCGACTTCCATACTTTCGACGGTTATGTTGTTTTTATCGTCATTTTCAGCATCGTTTTCTATACGTTCCACAGCACTATCAGTACTATTGGATTTCTTGTTTCTTGTTTTCTTAGAAGTCTTTGACTTTTGTTGTTTCTTTTTCCAAGCATTGTCAACTAGTTTCAATAATGGATTAATTATTTTATCTTCTTTTTGAATCACACAGCTATCTTTACTATCATCGTCACTTATTACGAGTACGGTTTCTACGGATTTGTTTTCTTTTGTGACTTTACCTATTTTTGTGACTGGTTCAGGACTTGGCGCAGAGAGTTTCCTTTTTCTAGATGAAGGCGTATCAGGCTTTGGTGATATATCGCTTATAATCTTGAATGGTAGTCGAGCTTGCTTTAGTTTCTTTTTCGATGGAGTCACTTCTTCATTGTCCGGAGATTTAGGCGTTTTCATCTTTCTTTAGAAAAATAAATACTTTAATACACGATATTTATTAATTTTATACGTGTAAGCAACTATTCATAAAGTTTGTAAAAACAATCACATTCTTCAGTGTATGCCACTCTAGGGTATATAAATGACAGATATTGGAAAAACGCGGGAGATTAACACGCGTTCTGATATCTCATTCTGAACTCACGTGTAACATTGAAAACTAGTACATAGAAAATAATTCAGTTTATAAAATAGGCCAAGAATAGAAAAAAGAAGATGGTATATTTATTTCCGTTGAATCAGTATTTGCTATGATTCTTTCGGAAATTGCATAAATTTCAATGACCTTTTTTTAATTTAAAGAAAAACATTCCCATTTATCAATTACTGTGTAAGTTTCAGATCAACCATTTGTATTGCCAGATATTTTTATAGATAGATTCATGTTTTTATTAACTGTTTTATAATTCATCTCAAAACATTTTACCATATTTCTATAATAAAAAATATGATAAAACATTATTTTGTAGAATATGTTGAGTAATGAGTTAATATCACAATCTTTTTAATCTGTGGAAACAATACCATCCAGTGTTTTTTTTCTCTTGTGCATGAAGAGAAAAAGCATTTCTTATATTATATATACTACTTATCTAATATCTATGACAAAAAGCAACCCGCCATATTTTAAATGAACATTAATTTTTGTTTTGTTTATTCGCCTCGACTATCGTGAAAACGAAACCCTTTAAGTTTGAATTGAAATATTGTACCTATTAAGAAGGGTACGAACATTATATGGATTCTTTATTGTAGACCAAAATTTTGCTATATGTAAAATATATATAAAATTATAGTTGATTGAAATTTATAGTACTGTTGTAGAGTAACCTAAAAATCTTATTTCCATCTATAGCTGCGACATGCCGAAATATGATTTTCGAGATGTGTCTTTGGGGATAAAGAAGTTACGAGATTTTTTATTGGGAAGAGAGCACACTCTTCACAATCGATTTCCGCCATTCGTTTCACCTAGGTCTATTCCACCGCCTGATATTCCACGAGGACCAGAGTACAAGTATTCCAATCAGTACTATTGTGAGCGACACGCTATGAATTCCGTGAAACCACCTGTAGTGGCTCCAGTGGCCGAAGGACCGCCAGTGATGAGAGATCCGACACAAAAAGCCGGTGTCGGTGGTATGAGACCGGATTGTGTAAGTATCATTGTAATATGAATATTGTACTTTGCTTAAGACTCATATGACCCATATATTTTCTATTAGGAAAACACTGTTAAAACTATTTCGTTGATAAATATATACAAATGAGTATTATCCAAAATATTAGGTAAAAATAAAAAAAAATGTTCAAAATGGTCTTCAGCCATGTAATACAACTAATAATTGTGTTTGTATTGTAACAAACAGGAGTATAGAGAACACAACATGTCATTGCTGTAGAAATAGGTGGGGGAAGAGTTGGTAATACGACTTTAAACTTTGACGAATTAAGATAAATTATTGGAAATTTTACGAGTTTTTAGTAAATACTGTTTTGCAATATTAGGCTTTCGTTAATTCCACTCGCACCTTGCAGGTATACTTCACTTGTGTGCCGACGCCGGGGCCATCTTGGTGGTGGGATGGACACTGCTATTTCGAGCATGTACCAGACTCGGCATGTCCCGCTCCCAACCCACCTGAATGTCCTCCACCTTGCCCGGCTAGCGAGTCCGGTCAAAACTGCTAAACCACTCAGATTGTACCATAACTGCGTCGTTTGTATCTTTATAATTTGTAGGTATGAAAACATGTTGTTACAAAGAGATGTATCATATTTGAAAGAGCTATTAAACCTTACGCCTTCTATCCTTATTTTTATTTCACGAAGAAGATGAATTTAAATAAAATTAATTTAAAACGATCTTATTGTTTTCTTTCGTTTTACCATTACTTGCAACTATGTAAAAATGTGTGAGGAAGCCTGCCCAAGTGAATGAAACTGTAGAACCTGGACAAATATAAAAAAATGGAAAGTAACGAATAAAATCTAAGAGCATCTAACTCAGTACTCTGCATACTCAGCCAATTATTGGCCCACTGGTAATCGTCCGAATAGTTCCATACCCGAGTGCTTACTGCCGTGCATATTGTTGGCTATGTAGGATTTTCTAAATTAGAAGCGTAGCTATGGTACGGTAGACTTTTTTTGGTCACTACAACATCTTAGCGCCAAAAACCTATATAAGCCCATACTGAGACACTCGGCCGAATACTCGTTATGGCTAAAATCAAATCGAGTAAAACTCGACAATTTGTTACTCGGCATAATTTTTACTCCGCCCATCTCTTAGCAATACATACTTATGTTATTATATTTTACTTTGTCAACAATTTATTAATGTTTCAATTTTTTATCAGAGTACGTTCACGGCCAATCGTTAGACATCTATTGTATGTTAATTTATGTACCACGACTTGAAATCATTTTCCTTAGGCATTGGACAGGCCAGAGTGCATTATCGGTCGCATTTTACTTGACAATGCTGGTCGTCTGTAACTGTAACGTGCCAAGGTTATTGTGATGTAACATATATCGTGCTCGTCGGTATGTGCGCAATGTTCACACGAAAACACGGACTTTGATATACCTTTTAGTTAAATATTATGTATTTTTCTTGTATATTGTCAGTTTATCTCGACATCTTTATTGTGTAGCATTATTATAGATTGTCGCGCGGTTATGGCATTCGTCAGCTAATCTACATCGTTTTATTTTCAAAGTCGGTATTACTGTCCATTCCTGTATTTTAATCGTCACTAAACTGCTGTTGGGGATTACATATTCTGGAACCTACTAATTAGGCCTAAAATTAACTATTTTTGTAGGTAATGGCCGCAGTAAATGACGCAAATGAGTTTTTGATTAATTTAAAGAATGTCATCTTCTGCTGTAACCAGATGTAAATGAGTAAGGTCGTAGGAAATTTTTATTTTGAAACAATATTTACAGTATTTGTGTAAAAACTCAAAGGAGTGATGTGTCTTGTATCTACTTCTGATTCTGACTTCTATAATGTTAGGAAGATGAAAGGGTAGACCTAGAAGTAGTTATACCTACTCACTTTAATTTATCTAAACCAAAACGTATGTATAAAAAGAAAGCTAAGTCAGGAGTATCTCTATTAAAGGATCATGTGTGATGACTTTGTTGAAAATAAATGAGGCGAAAGAAGTTTGTTAGGGCATGGACGTTTGAAATATGTTGAATTTTACTCTATGTTAATGCTAGGGAATGGTAATAGGCAAACCTTATCTATCTAATATATACAATTCTCGTGTCACAGTGTTTGTAACAAAAGTTCTCCGAAGCGGCTTGATCGATTCTTATGAAATTTTGTGTGTTTACTCAGTAGGTCTGATAGTAGGATGTAAACTATTTTTCATACCCCTAATTGATAAGGGATAATGACCACCTCAAAATTTTATTTTTTGCTTTTTGGACAATTTTTTTCATTTTATTTTTTTATGATATGGCATTAAAAATACATACAACCCAAAAGTTTCGCCCCTCTACCACCAACCCCTATATCTTTAAAAGCGATATTAGTACTTTATTAACTTTATACGCTCGGCGGTTTGTAATAAAGGTATTCTAGAAAATTAAAATGCTGCTCAAAATCACTATTCCACCCGTACGAAGTCGCGGGCACAGCTTGTAATTATATGAATTTATTAAGTTTATGTTCAAAGACTACGAGTACATAAGTCAGATTCTAATGAATTATTAAAAATTGGTATCTATAGCTCGAACTTGTGCATAAAAAAATAAACTTAGAATTCAACAAGTAATCTGATAAAACAGTTAAGACGTTGAGAGCGTTCATCTGTAGTGATTAGAGTTAATCTGTGAACTACGTAAGCACGTCGAGAACGCAGGCCGCGGCGGCGGCGAGCCGCATCCGTCGGCGCATGATCGAGGTTCAGCCCGGCCGCCTCTACTCTATTCAACTAACTCAGTAGCTCCGCCGTCTCTCTCGTCAACATACGCATCGCTTGTTACAGCCGCTCCACCTATTATCGCACCCAATTATGACTGAGCACTGAGAATGAGACCCAATATATTACCGTTACTAAGTTATGGGGCAAACTAAATGCGACATCCATTTTAGCTTCAAAGACTAACAGTGATTTTTTGTTTGAGTTTAGTGACGCCCGTTTGAGATTTTATTGCGGCTGTGACTTAACCCACCTGTGAGGTACATTAAATTCGTAAACGTAAAACAACGTAAGACAGTAAAAATGAGGCAAGATAGCGATTCTTCGCCGCTAGCCGCGCGAATAGCAGAATTCAAGAGCGACCCGGAGAAGCTCCGACAGGCCTCTGAGTTTGTAGATCAACTTATTCAACAAGCCAAGAAAGAGGCAGAAATTAAACAAAAAGACAAAGACAGAAACAAATTCGTAAGTATAAATATATATTTTTCCCGGTAAGGAACAGTGATTTGTGGAATTGATAGGGCGGTAAGTGTTTAACAGGTCTAGTACTGAAGTAGAATGCAAAAGTCAGCTTTTTCAAAATAACATTGCTATTCAACTTAATTTAAATATGCAGCAATGAACATTTCTAATGTCATGCATGCTTCTCACATTTTCTATGAAGTACCTACCTACAGAAAATCTTCAGGGCGACGTACAGATCAATAATCTCATAAAATTTCAATCTTCACTACCTGTCGCCGTTAAATTTTAGTGGGACACTTGCATATCGAATAAATAGCAAATTTACCATTCCACTTGTATGCATGAATAATTCTGGGCGTATATTGTCTTTCGCCTTCGTGTATGAGATAGATAACAATGTTTTCCACACGTCACACTTTTCACATTTCTGATCGTTATCTGGCAATGCTTATCGAATTATTTGTACAGCCTCTAAGCGATATGTTTTCGTAAAATATTAGCGTTCATGAGATGATAGTGAGCAATCGGGTTACGTTTATCTGATAAAAATATTTTATGAAGAACACGATAGGTATAACAATATAGCTAATAGCTATTTGATCGATTGTATCGCGTCAGCATGCACATTTGCGTTTATGAACGAGGCTCGGAAAATTCTAAACAATGGCGTTAGAATAATTTTAGCAATTTATTGCTACTGTAATGAACACGAACAGTTCCATTCGAAGGAGGTTTGACTCAGGCCTTTGCTATCCGTATTACAATGACGTTAACTGTATGCATTATGTTCATACATTCAACAAGCACGTATATGAGGAAGATTTGTTACGCCTTAGAAGGATATTTTCGGTGTAATTGTTTTCTTTAATGAAAAAAGTCAAATATCTTGGTCTTGTTTTAACTGTTCTTCGTACCTACATATCATGTGATATTATTACAACGAGTTATTAAACTGTTAGTTAATTTATGTCTAGCATCTGATATTATGTCTTGAAATTTCTAAGAATCATTATCTCTACTCTTAACACATTAAAAGGTATAGATATCCATTTATAACGTAGATAAGTAGATATTTTCATTGTAGAATTAGATTTTCCTTATAGTTCTTACGGCTCTCATTCCAGCAGAGTATAACAATTTTTATGATAACTAAGTAGGTATCTAAGAGTTAATGTTTCTTATAAGGTATATAAACAGTAAAAGTTTCAGATTAACATTTGGTAGGTAACTATTAAACTGGGACAATGCCAAAATAACGTATTAATGAATATGTAGTTACTATTATTATATTACAATTGAATTGAGTTCAAAAACTGAACTGCCATTATTGTGGATCGGCTTACATTTCTATACATCTATTAATTATGTACGATAAGTAGTAAAAGGTTAAAAATATGCTAACCTAATTGTTCTAGTTTAACAGTATAATGGTTAACAACGATAGCAGACCACTTTAATTGTCTCTGGTTGTGTATGAACCTTCACAGTCATGAATAAAAAAATACTATCAGCTTTCAAGTCAGCCTTTGTAATTATGTATGCTAATTGCGGCCGTGCCCTGTCATTTGCAGTATATTGGACATGTTTTCCATATTCATAGGAAACTCGCTTCAGCGAAGCAAATATTCGAACTCGATTATGTTTTAATTTATACTTCACTGCGAAGCTTTGCCTTTGGAATTACCTATATAACAAACACTATTTTAATATAACTGATAATAAAAAATACACAAAATTTTCTGCTTTTGTCTGTAATGACTTAGTATCGTTCTCTTTGTTTCAGGAATCGCAAGACCCTGGAGTGGGTAAGTACCGGCAAGCTTCAAAATAATGATTTACTTGTCAGGTTTTCTTATTTGACTAGCTGACTAAGTTCTATTAGCTGGCCGTTTCATATTTGAAACAATAACAATTGTAGTAATGTATTAAGCGCAAAATTATGTTTTACTGGTCGTAAATACTATTGGTGACTAATTATAGAGAGAGCTGTTTACAGAGAATCTCCTTTATACATCGGATCATTAGGCCTTCTTTTACCTCGTAACCATGTGGTGATGGTCAAGTATGTACTTGATAGACGTAAAGTATCTATATTTCAATTTCACGTTTGACTTCTACGCTTCCTTCAGAAGTGTAAAGTTATGACATTGTTAAAACTTATTTACCCACTATGGAGTTATGGAATATGTTTTGGTCTAGCGGTCTACTTTTTCTTATTCGGGGGTTAAGCTTGAGCCTTTGCAACGCAAGGCCTGTCGATTTGTATAGGTCGTTTGTGTAAGTACCGTATGATTTGTTAATAAAATAAACGACGACGAAAATCGAATATAAGAAACATGACGTCACACTTCACAATTAATTTATGTAAATGAGAAATATAGATCACAGAGAAGAAAGCACAAATCGAAGACAACATTGTAGGTATATATTTAAACAAAAATGTACACTTAAGTGAAACGTTCTGTGTCTCACCGAATTCTTGCTTCGTTTATTTCTGATAACAGCCGTCGTGTTAAAGCCCTCGGGTGAGGCTTAACTGAATAATATAGGTAGGTACTTTAAACAATTAACACGTTTCAGTATTAATTGAGTCTAATATAATTGGCAGATTATTTACTGTTTGAAGCGAAACTCTTGAAATTCTGTTTAATTTAAAAATATTATCTTCATTTTGTGGTATATGTGTATTGGATATATAACGCCCTTAGTGGTATGCATTAAGTATTTTGTTAGCTATATTTTTTATATGAAATTTCATTTGGAATTAAAATTAAGGAAAAATATTAAGTTTATTTTTTACAAAGTTGCAGTGGATTAATGTTGTAAAAAACCTTCAAGCTGTATGCTTGTAAAAGAGATCTGAAGGAATATTAATATTATTAATAGATTGTCTATTAATGGAAAATGCTGCCAACATTTTTTGCAATTTTCTTTAATCACTCATGTCGAAGAATGATTGGAGCGAGCGAGGGTAATCTACTGTCGATAATCCGATGCAGACTTTTATGCGGATGCAGATCTAGTACACTATGTTCTTCCGTTATAGGTGTACTTTTAAATATAAGCTGTACCCGCTATTAAATGCGTAGTTAATACAACAGTAACTGTGACTTAAATAAGTTAACAGCTTTCTTATACATCTCTCTACTGGAAAAAACTTAATTTTTAAACGAATGTTACAGGTTACTATTAGGGTCATTAGTGTTGCCAGGTATCAGTTGATAAAACGGATTGACACCTAAACATTTATTTTTATCTGTACGTGATTGTAGTGGGGTGATATACTTCAGGATCGTGAGAAAATCTGTTAGTGATAAGAAATGAGTTAAAAATGGGTCACATCTACGTATTACCGTAACCATATGTAAAAAAATATTTGTAACTAAAAGAACTTAACAATTGTGTTTAATAAAAAAAACTTCTAGCCTATCTATAGCGTGCGATATACCATAAAACTTTCAGTTTTGTATTGTTTCACTCAAGTAGAGAATTCAACGAAGGCTAGAAAGTCTTACTCCATATTTCCCGCAAACATTTCAGTGATGAAATATTCTACACAATCTTCAGATACTGATCGCTTTATCCCTCGTAATAAAAGCCGATGTTCAGCGGGGAATGAAGGCGCCTATCTGCCATTCCTTTACTTTTATTTCCCTTTAAATCGCGTTTATACCGTAACAGAAGTGTTTCGTTAAATGCTTACTCTACTAGTATTTAATTAATGATAATTGTCGCTTCTCTAAATTTCTGTTCGATGATTATCTTATGGCTAGGTAACCTGACTTAATTAGTATCTTATTGTTATTTTACAATAATGTTAACTTTATCGTAATATTGATAAGTGAAGAACGTATTTTTGACTGGAAACTGGAAATTGATAGAAACGGTGCTTAGCATTAAGATTATGTCCCAACCTATGAAAGTTTATTCCGCGATCATAGGTCATATTGTCCACGACAAACTTTTTATGTTTTGCAATCTTTATTTACACGTCTTAATATGATACAAATAACTAATGTGCCGCTAACCAATGAAAATACCTAGTGGATAAAAAAAACAATTATAAAGACTCGTTCCCACAATGATAAATGCTCTTCAGTTTTTCTTGCTACCAAGTAACCTTGGCGTAATAATTTCAGTTGGATTTGACGTTCTATAAAAAAGGCCAATGTACCGGATAATGTTATTAAGGACTCGTTATCCGCTTAGTTTTGGTTAATTCCATCCACCCACGTGAAGTAAAGCGTCCCATACTTTGATTGGGCTTTTGATTTTATCAGACTTCGTACTATACATACATCTTCGTAGATTGGTAGGCAAGTAGTGATTATTACCGTTTTTGGACAATATTTTTAACATATATAATTCATCCATTTAACGTACTTTTTATAACATATAGTTACATAGTTAATAGCTTTGGCCATTTTGGCTTCCTTCTAGCGTTGAGTAGATTTTTAATGTATAAACTTAACTAGATATTTTATAGACAAAAAGTAGGTAGGTACTATACTTATACGCACTGTGATGAAGATTCAACATTATTATATTTGAAATCAAAATGACGCAACATTCTGAGACGAGACCCGTGTCAAACCAGGGTAAAGCAAATACATTATTGATCAAGAAAACTTTTTTGGGTTTAGAAGTTTTTTAAACGACTTTGTGACGTAGGTCACTTGCAGTGAAGGGTATAAAGCTTTAATCTTTAAAAAGCTTCTGTAATATTTTTGTATTATAACTACATATAGCATAATTTGCCCCCAATCCATTATCCACTATTAATAGTTCTTGATATAAAATAACCACGGAACTCTGACCCCGACTATTGTTTTTATAGCAGCTGACCTCAGAATAGATACACCCATATAATAATGTGTAGGTATAATCGCTACCATATATACATACAGTGCAGCTACGGACCATAGTTTTATCTAAGTGAAGCAGCTGTCTTCATGCACCGGTGCATTTCTCTTTGAAGTATAGGTAAAAGCAAAATAACGATGCGTTATTACAAGCGCAAAGGGCTAAGGAGCATGCACCCCTATATTCTGCACCATTTTCGTTATGTTTGACTTAGTTTTATTGCTCTGTAACTCAAAGAATATATTATCTAAAGAATGCTTAAGCTAATTTGATTGTTAAGTGGTATGATATATGTTTGAATCGTTATTGTTATATGGTAGGCTTCATTTGTGTTTGTAATAGAATTTTATATTGCAACTTCAAGAGCCCGCTGGTTGTGTAGACGAAAAAGAAAATTAACAAGTTACCCTTGACGGCTTACGCACCCTTTAGTTAGGGAGTTTATGTTTGTAGGCGTGGACCAATTATAAGATTGTTTTAGCTTTACGAATATACTTAATAAAAATTCTCGACTGTGATGTTAAAAATTTTCGAAGCGGCGACACGTTCAAGTGTTCCGATAAAGTAATACTATATTTTGAGCAGATCATCTTGTTTACATAAATGCAATGAATACAAGAACACACACAAATTATCATTTTAAATGCGAATTATTATCATCCAAATACTACTTCGTACTTACCAAATCCTTTCTTTTAGGTACATTTATCAAGTAAGTAGGTACTTCTTCTAAATAATATATTTGCAAGAAATGCTAATTAAAGAATTATACTTACAGTTTGTACTTAGTCTTTGTATAGAGCTACGCTTTATTACGACGAGAGAGTCCTAGCTATTGGCGCTGGTGATAAAAATAAATCGACATTAACGACAGGTCATTCCGTGACGCCATTGCGCTCATTAGGTGGCAACGTTAGCTTTTGTTTACTTGTAATTACCATTAGTGTTGTAGCAATGAGCTTATTGATAGTATTAACCGTATAAATAGGAAATAGTCCGCTAGGCCCGCCGCTTTTCGGTTTAGAAATCGCGCATTTAACGAAAAAATAAATACACGTGATATCTTACAACATCCCTTCCCCCTTGTGATATTTTGTGATTTTGAGCCTCACGTGTTTAATGGACGGCCCCTTAGGTAACGTAAGTTACTCGTTAATAAAATGTATACTTTTTTTAATAATCAACTTTGTACTTTAACGTTGCAAGAAAAAGTTTTGTGATGTAAGTTGAAAGTTAATCTTATCGTAATAATACTCAACAAGATCTCGACTTGCTATTGTATTTTCAGATAATAAGATGCATAGATACAAACTCCGCTTGTAAGTAAATTTATTCCCGAGGAGATTTACAATTCAATGTCTGACCTCTCCACATGGAGCCGACCAGTTTCTGAAATGAGCTTCGAGACAGATTAAGGGCACCCAAATGATTTTTATGGAGTACGAAGGTGTAGGTGCGATATTATTTGTGCGAATTCTATTATTGAATTGTGCGAGTGCGCGTGCGAGTATTTGAATCATATTTACCTAGACTTCTGAAGATAGAGCTAGATAAACATTAAAATACAGTACATTAAAATAACATATTGAGGCCGGTTGAAGAGACGGAACATAATAACTGAGCTGATAACATCTACAAAATCGTCGTAGAACATATACAAATAATCGAACAACGATGTCAGATAAAATACTGTTCTACTAGTCGAAGCATTGCCAACCTGTTGGAAAATAATTAGATAATCGTTTGAAAATAACGGAAGAATAAATTTAGAAGATTCAGTTTAAATCGAACGACAGATTTATTTCAGTGTAAAAACATGTAATGATTAGGCGAAAGTTTCGCCTGATGCTCTAATCGATACCTCACCCTCGTGCAAGCTACGCTCCCCTCGCAAGGGGGGTGAAATAAAACTGGAATGATAACGGGGGAGATTTAGAGCTACGGTAAATGTTACGCTGTACTCGTGTCTAATGACAAATAAACTGCACGTGAACACGGAAATTTTACATTACAATACGTCTACTATCGTCAATAAGTAGCGACAAGTCCTAATTTATAAGTTTGTATCTGCTCAGTATCTATGTATAACTGCCCAACAGTCGAAGTGTAGGTACTTATATAATTTTTATTCCTTTGTAATATCGTTGAATGGATCTATTTTGATTTTATTTGTCCACGCGCTATACCAGTGCCATTGAGTTTCAATTATCGTTTTTCAAAAATTTCAGCGCCCTGTTACAACTAAGTACCTACGTTAATAATATCAGGTTTTATACATATATGTGTTGTTAAATAGCTAATAATAGCTATACTTTATTATTTTATATTTAAAATAGGCTAGCATTTGGCCACAATCTCACCTGATGGAAAGCGATGATGTGCGATACGGCGTAGCATTCTCGCTTAGTAAAGGTGTATTCAATCTTCGTTTAAAAATCCCGAGGTTATAATTTTCGGGAAACAGACGGAGGTAATTTATTTATTCAACGAGTTTTTGCCCGCGGCTTCGCTCGCGTTAAGAACTTTCATGCCCTATTTTATCCCCTTGCGGTAGAATTGATCAAAATCCTTTCTTAGCGGACGCCTACGTCATAACATCTACCTGCATGCCACATTTCAGCCAGATCCGTCCAGTGGTTTCGGCTGTGCGTTGATAGATCACTATGTCCGTCAGTCAGTCAGTCACCTTTGAGTTATAATATATATTTAGATAACAATTCAATTTCATTCAATAATTCAATATTGTTTCATTCTGCGGTTTAGTAGCAGTAGTTGAGTAGCATGTAGCAGTAATGATAAAATTTTATACGTACCTCAATAAATATATTTTTAGACAGTTTCTGTGAAATGTTACCAATACAACATATACTACAAACAGAGGGAAACCGCTGGATTCAGAACGCCAAACACTGGGGTGGAGTTGAGACGAGTAGGGCGGGATGAGGGGTGTCTAGCATTGGATCTCTAAAGGGTGATCAATGTATTCGTATCAAATATTTCAACATATTTCGACCTGAACGTTATAATGAATGATCCATTAGTCGTCGCTAAATGAATTTATAACTGTGATATGTTCATTTTAAATAATAATATGCAAGATGGAAGTTGTAATATTATTCTTTATTGTGCAAAGTGTCCATAAGGGTGGACTCGAAGTAGAGTGGAAGGACTGTTTAAAATTCACTTAATGAAACGGATATATTTTTTTCATTGAAAAAGAGGAATAGCATCGATACTCTACTGACTTTCGAATATGTGCTCACCCCTTCATAATACTTGTTCATTACTATTTTATAACGATATAAAGTTTTATTTACTTACTTCCAAATGTTCGGTCGCTAGAGAATAAATAGTGGTGAATCACGTTGGTATATTGGTAATATTTAAGTACAGCATTTACAATTTTTTTTTCAGGTAACCTCAAGCGACGCCTGGGCCGCGCCAGAGGATTTGTTCTTCGTATGTTTGATGCTTTGTGCAACTGCACGCAGACGGCTGCGGCGGCCGCTCGCACCACTGCGCGTAACCCTTTCAGCAAACGTTAAATGTTGTTAAAAAAGGTAACAATACGATATCGAGGCAACGACCTATCACAAACATTATTAAATGTGGAAAGCTATAAGCATTCACTGTGTGCAAATACCTCCCTAACGCACATATCAGGGCAAGAGTTGCATAAGATCATACTGGATCTAAAAGGATAGGGTTAACGATGGAGACAAGGGTATGTCCGAAATATAAACTCTTTTATAATAGCGATGTGAATTTAATCATTTTTTTTTATTTGCATCGTACTATCCCTACATCGCACAGGATGCGATTATAAAACCCTATAAAATGTTAAATTTCGATTAAATACTCCACAAAGGTAGTACAAAGTCACAAAATATACTTAATCTCGCGCAAATTATATAATAAGTAGTTACGACATCAATATTATTTCACAGCCATCCAAATAATAAAAGATGTAGGTACTTATTAAGTTTGAATAATAAAAATGTATTTAGCAGAAAAATTTTAAATAGAATTCACTGAACAATTTTCAAAATCTCATTAATTAATATTCATAGCGGCATTGTTTACCGCGATATTGAAAATTGACTCGTATGTAAATTTTTAATGCCAAGGGTATTTGCTGTCGTCCTCAAGTGAGATTTAAATTTAATTGCGCGTATAATTGTCGTACACCTTTTTGTAGGATGATCGATTTGGGTGGTAAGCGTGATAATGCGGATTATAAGACTTAATTTCGTCGATTCACTCGACGGGTTATGTTCGGTGATGCAGATAAATCAAAGAGGTCGGATGGAAACAAGTAAATCTCGATGTATAAATATGAATTTCGGTGTAGCGTATTGGCGATCATAGGTAGGTACTGGGCTTACCTGTTTGAAAGAAAATAATTGTACCTACTACACTATAGGTAATACGTGAAAGAGTAGGTTGCTTTCAAATTTCTTCATATCTCTTAAACATAAAATGTGTGTCTTCCCCCATATTTAGTCCTCCTTGAAAATTTATTAGACAGGGATGTTCCAATTGAAGAATAGTGTATTAAAATATAATAGCACGTGAAATGTAACGAGTGAATACGGACAATGCAATGAATTATTTAAGAAATTGATTAATGTGAACGCAATTGGAGGCATTTGGAACATTCTTGTACTTCAGTGTATCCAAATATCCACCTAGTGTCTACGTGATTGGTGTGACGACGCTTATAGGATATGAACTAATATTTCCTCTTCGGGAATATGTAGTGACCGTAGTGGGAATTGAGAAAACAATTGATAATCGTATAAGGTACCAAAATATTAATTCTATTACATTCTATGTGTCTAGGTACCAACTACCAATATTAATTTAGGATTTATGTAAAGGATAAAAATAAAATAGGTGTTTTCTATAATAATCTACAATGTTTTTAATGCCTATATTCTTGTGATGCATTTTGAAATCGACTGCTACAGTTTTCTTTTATTGTTTTCTAGTGTATTTTTACCTACCTATATTTAACATACATACTTACCTTGGTATGTCGTAAACTACTATATTTTCTTAAGTGGAAGTATTTCAACATAAGCTGTTGGATTATTATATTTTGATTTTCATAGAGTCAGAATAATTCTATAGAGGCAACGCCTAGTTGTTAATTGTATAAAGAACATTTTATTTCATGTTGTGATCGTGGTATGGAATAATTTGGTTCATTATTTCTTTATATCCCAGCCTTAGTCTTATTAATATTATTTTCAACTATATTTGAAAGAATTTTATAAAATTATCGGTAGATAATATTATGAAATACTAAATGATAACAGTCGTATACCAAAGATTACATATTATGAAAAAAACGTAAACGCAATAGTTACAACCAATAATATTTTGTAGTGTTAATTTCTGAACAGATTTAGGTACCTACACAGATTAGGCAGATTTTAATATTTTCCTATTCTCCATTTCCTTTTTCCCAGTATTTTAAAGTAAAGTTAATGCTTGAGTTTATATAATTTAAAGAAATCTAAGTTTTAAAAGTAATTAAAAAGAAAAATGTAATGTGATTGTATTTACCTTTACCTTTCCTTCAAACATTTACCTAAATTTTAATGCAGGTACCTACATACCTACCTACTACCTAGAATGTATTGGTTGTGACATTGTGTAGAGTCATTCTTCCAATTTTCCAGTTTTATAAGTGTGTATTTTAAGCTAACCCTGTTTGATATGTGTGTCATAAATTCTATGTAATGAAAATATAACATAAAAGTGTATGTAAATAGTTTAAACAAAATCGGATTTTCTTCATAAAATATTTCGTCTAAAAAAACTGAGCTTGACTTTAAAATACTATTGTGTCTTATATTAACAAAAAAAGAATAATAAATGTACCCCTAAATTGATATTTTTCATTGTAGAACTATGTATTTATTTTTGAAACTGTATTGTTGTCTATGTGGGTCTGTACGTATTTAATTCGTAGGCTATTCTATTCTATAAATGTTCAATGTGATATCCTGCCTGTAACCTACTTCCGATGTGATCCAACTTGCAATTCTTCTAAAATAAAAATGATTTTGTGAAAATCGTTGTTTTTTTTCTTTGTGAAGATATATAATAATAAACACAATTCTATTATGTTTATTATAATTTATTTAGCTACTGGGTGTCATTAGGTAGACCGAGGTAGGTACCTCACCGGTGCGTTCCGTACGAAGATCCCAGAGTCCTCCAACAGCGTCAAGGAAGGCCACCGAGGGGGTTTTAGTGCGGTAAGAATCCCACATTACTCGGTGTCTCTCCCAAGGCACTGTGGTACCTTTTGAAGGTTTCCCCCCGTAATCAAAAAGGTGACAATAGGTAGACCTAGGTAGGTAGGTACCTAGGATTTTAAGTTTTTCCTAAAAGTCAAAGTGAACGGAGAATGAGTAAGAAATTTTTACATGACGCGATGAATACTAATATTATATAATATGTAAAATTTCCTTTCTAGGTCATGTCGATAGGTTTCGGCAGAAATAGGTCAACTCAGCAGGCCTTTGGTTTTCTTGCTTCTAATAAGAGCGTTTGCGTGTCACGGCTATATTTTATACGGCGCAGGTAAGTAGTTCGCGATGTTTCACATTTTACTAACTTCTTTTTCTACTTCCAGTTAATGGACTACTGGGAAATGACGTTGTGATAAAGTTATATTTTAATAACATGATATATTTAAATTTAAAACATGTCTTATCGCAGTAGTTGTTTTTTTATGAAGAAAGAAGGTGCTCTGAAGAACTTTTTAACCTGGCACCAGGTCACCTTTTCCCCATCTCACCATTCCTCAAAGAATGAAGTACCATCCACATCAACTGAACTTATTTAATGTTGCGTTTTATTGTCAAACAATGAAATAATGTATACTTTACTTAAACATAGTGTTTTATTTGTGCGGTAAATAAAGGAATACTGTTTGTTCATTATGGGGCTTTGTGTAGTGTACTCGCTATAACAGTAGTTTCTACTGGTATCAGTATCACCTCTGGGTTAGAAACACATTTTTTAAATATTATTCTGCCTCTTATCATAAAGTGACAGGATCGCCTTTGGAGTCTGGACGGAGATATTGGATATAATTTATAACCTTTAAAAACTAAGGGAGTGCTGATATATGATTTTTACGCATCACGGAATAACATCAACGCTTCACAATACAATATTATTCACGTTACATTTTTGCTCCAAAAAAAAAAAATTCAGTTAGTAGGCAAAGTTATGTTTTATACTCATTATTCTACTATTTCCAACAGATGGCGCAATTTACAATACAGGATGGAAGCGAATTTAGCACAATCATAATGCCCAAATATATATTAAATCTTCTCTGCAAGTTAGATGCCGTAGCTGCGTGCTAATAGCAATTCTATACCGTTCAATAAATATTTACAAAAATTGATTTACTCAGTATTTAAACATAGGAATATTTTATTAGTCCATTTTCTGTAACTGTTTAATAGATGGCGCTGTAGCCAATTTATTTGTAGTGTTCGCGCCGATAAAAATTGACACGTATTTGATTTCATGGTCACATGAATGTGACAAATGTGATGAATGTTAATATGAATGTAAATACCTAAAATATAAATAAACGTAATTTGAAGCCTAAGGAAGGCATATGCTACTGTCTTCAAAAAACAACTGCCACGGGTAAGAAGTGGAGGTATTATAAATATTTCATGAATGGTTTATAATTATAATTTTCCACACGAAAATTAAAAAGGGTATTGATACATTACATAAAACGATTTATTGTGTTTCGAGTTCATAAACAATCTGTACATAGTTTAAAAGTAGTGATTTTATTTTTTGTGTTTCCGATAATTTGGTGATCGATCCCTGTCCCTCTTCTTTTTCTTTCCTTTTCTTTTTTTATCAATATCCCGTTTTTGTTTGGATCTCTTGTTTGATTTATTCTTATGCTTCCTTCTATCAGCGCCACTTGAATCACTACTGGTGATGCTACTGTGCCGTTTGTTTCTTTTATGGCGTTTTTTATCTGCGTCTGAATTTACTGATTCGTCACTACTATTTTTTTTACTATCTTTTAGTTTATTTCTATGCGACACTTCTTCATCGCTTGTTGAATTATTTCTGCTTCGGTGATTAGTTAATCTATCTTCGATATCTTTACCCCTACCGTTAGAATAGCTATCGCCATCTCTTACTTCTCTTCTTTTATCTCTTGCGTGATCTCGGTTACTTCCTTCGTTAGATTTGTGCTTTGAAGTGCTCCCTCTACTATCTGTTGAATCTTGGTGCTTTGGAATCCTTGTTGCACCACTTTCATTTTTCTTGTACTCAGCATATGAATCAGCATCTGTAATAAAAATTGAATTGTTATAATCTGTGTAAAAGCACAGAAATATAATAGCGACTTTCAGGTAACACACATGTGAAGAGGTTAAGAGGTATTTAGACAAGCATGCTATATCATACACTGCACCTGACCTACCATCGGGTGAGTTTGCAGTCAAACGCAAGCCCATTGCACAGTAAAGAAAAATATCATTGGGCGATGGCAGTAACACAACAACAAACGCATTCTTTGTGACATCTATAACAATTTAACAGTAAACAATCATACTCAAATACTTTTCTATGCAAAGTGCTTAGATATTTAAAATGTTTGTTTCTAGGATAATTTAAAACAGAGAATCCCATTAGACTTTTGTTTTGTACATCTCTATGAATACTCTTTGGTATAAATGTGTATGTACATAATTTAAAAATACTCACTTATTAGTTTTGACAGCTTATCAAATTCAGATTTTGTGACTACTTGAACCATGAATTCACTTAAGTTTACAGTTTCTTTTTTCACTACAATTTCAACCATTACACGTCCATTGTCTTCATCCAAACTTACGATCTGTAAAATATCAATGTAAATATCAGTGTGTAATGTAAATATTAGGTAATTAATAATAATATATTATTGTTGTATAAGACAAAGTAGTTACTTGTTTTTACAAATAATATATAGGCACATTTCAAGTTGTGATATGAATTTTTCAGATCGATAAGTAAGCATTGACACAATAAAAAAGACTCGAAAACAAACGAAATCAAAAAATAATGATACAATTGTGACCTGGAATTTCACACAGACTTCAGTACAATGCAGACCGAGAAAAAAATTGGAGGAAACTATTGTTTCTTCAACTAATTGTAACTGTCTTCTTATACTAATTTGAGAGAGCAAGTCTTGAGGCTTAATTGGAGGATTTATGTTGGTTTGCAAATCATGTATAAGTTGTTTCTTTGTGCGATGTCGACGTTTAACTGACGTGACGTAACCAAAATGTACCCCTCCCACACCCCTCCTCTATCGTAGGGCCCTACTCGGCCATGCGCTAACCTATGACTAGTGTTTATTGAGCATTTATTATAACTGTTATTAATATTGTACTTTAATAAATTAACAATATAATATGTCTAAGCAGCTAGAAATTCTATCGATCTGGTTTACCTTTCCATAGCAGCCATTATACTTTCCAGTGGTAACTTTAACATAAGATCCCTTGATAATGGCCAAATCCTCCTCCATGTCTTTGGATGTTTTCTTTTTCTGATTGTCTTTGACCACTTTATCGGCTCCCAACCCTAATCCTTTTGGTCGTAATGCTGGCTGTTTGTATTTTGATCTGAAAAATATATTGAACAGTGTTCACATTTTAAAAATTCCTTACTTCTTATGACATCTGTGCCAGCTATTATAGCTATTATAGCGAATGTTTAACTAATTTATTTATAGTTTTTACAAAACTGTATTACATATCTCGGCATTTATTAGTTCTCCAGGCAAATCATATACATGTTCTATCAATCAATCAATATCAAAATAATGAAAAATCTGCAAATTATTTAGTCAGTTACACAGCAGTATTATGTATAGGCGTTTATGTAGACAGTTAAAACTGGTGACTAGCTTTTATGCCATATAAATTGTGTAAAGGTTGTTTAAAAAAATGTTTTTTAACATTAATTTACTTCTTACTTTCTCCATAAAAACAAGGTTATTAGTTAAAAAAAATGGATCAAAAACTCTCACTTACTGTTCTTTACCCGGGGTCCATCCCATACCCCTGAGCATAGCTAAACCAAACTCCTGAATTGGCACTGATTCATAATCATCCAAAGTTGACTGCAATAGACAAGCACATTTTTGTTTAATTAATGTAAATAAAAATTAACAAGTATATATATATTGTGTAATATAAAAAATACCTCTGATATATATATATATATATAAGCTATCGCATAAATATCAATCACTTCTTGGTTTTTTATATTAATCTTTGGATACTTTACTATGCTGCAAAGACTTTTTAACAGTAACTAAACGGGTGTCTGTGTATGTGTCTAAACAGGTGACTTTATTTTACAACTTAATTTATGAGCTCGATTTTATAACTTGCTCATTATATTTTATTTGACAAGTTCTTTACATTTGACTTATTTTACTTAGTAATGTAACATTACGCCTGTAATCCCCTAAGGGGTAGGCAGAGGAGTGTAGTACACCCCCACATTTCACCAGTTACTTAGTAACATGTGAAGAATAGCCACATGAAAGAAACTTACTTCCCTTTCCCCATCCATTACAGGTTTGGCTGGTATAGGTACAAACAGTGATGACGGCTCCACAACCTTCTGTTGTTTCGCTTCCTGTAGTAACTCTCTCGTAGCCATCTGTTCCAATGTCTCATTTTCTGGTGGTATTTCTTCAACAGTTTCATTTTTCACGGGTACCACTGGTTCATCAAGTGTACTCTCAACCTTTTCGGCGATTTCTTTAAGCCTTTCCGCTGTGATCAATGTGTTCGGCTTCATTGGAATAACTAAAGGAGCCTCATCTTTGACTGTCTCACCGCTGAAAAACATGTAAACAAAAACAGGTCAAATTTTTAGAAATACTACAAATGTGACTCATATTGACTTAACCATATACTGAGGCTAAGAAGGGCTTAATATTAGCATCTGAAAAGTTCCTATTTCTACTGTGAACCAGTTATTATTACAGGAAATCATTAAGCTGTGTGACCGATATAATAACTCATAATCGTATAATGGACTTGAGAGAAATAAAAAATCATAACCAATGATGTTAGTGGCCAATAATAGCATTATTACTTGTTTTTGGACATGTCACATTGGACATTTAGATCAGTACTGAATACACAAAGCTTGTGGACCTTAAAAGGAGCGATAATATAGTTTATGTTTAGCAGTCAATTTACAAAATTAGACATGGATGATTTAATTATAGTGCATATTTTGGATTACAATTGTAAAATGTATAATATAATTACCCAATGACTTTGATCGCTTTTTCTTCAACACATTCAATGTATTCTCTTCTTTCAACAACTGCAGGTTTTTCCTGCTTTTTAGTTTTCGCAAACCCAAAGGATATCTTTTTAGTCTCCATTTTATCTCCTTAGGAAATATATACAAAGTATTCCTACTATAAAAAGTCGTTTTCATTCAGGAGTAACAGTACGATATAAACTTTAAAACATTAAAATATTTCTAGGATGGATACAACTAAAACAAGAACCATAAATTGATCATTAGTACAGTTATAAACTTTGAATAATCATTTACAAAATGCATCTTTTGTTAATGTCACTAGAGCGGGAGAGCAATCAATTGCTTAATGCTTATGCTTAGCCATATTGTCAATAAAATGACATTGACGTACAGCGTGACAGCAAGGCAAGCATAGATAACAGTATAATGACAGTGAAGTCATGATTCTTGTAAATATTATTAATCTCCGTTCATGAACAGACGTATCGAAAATTAGCATTACATAACACATGTATATAAATCTTAATGACTATCAAAATAATCCTAAATTTGAAAATAAAAATAAAACACCATATTTTTTATCTCGTAAGAATATTAAATATCATGTATATTTTTCACAAGGCAAGACATCGTATGAGTTGCCATAATAGTTTCAAATGTTGGATTCGTGGGAAAATTTAAACGATATTCCCTTAATATAGTTTCACGGTTTTTGTCTGAAATAGATTGTTGAAGTATGGAAATATAGGAGAATGGAGACATTATGTCAAGGATTCAAGTATTGATGTCTAAAGGGTTACTATTCATTAGCAGTTCGATATCGTGAAGATTAAATGAAAATACTGATGGTTATCGTTTGCACGTCTGTAAATGAAGAAATCATCTTAGCCCTCAGAAGTAGCAGCGTGTCGGTGCCAACTACGAATAAGACAGATACTTAAGATCATCATCGTTATTAAAGACATTTCTTCACAATGTTTGTCTTCACCATTATAGCAAATGATTAATGTGAAAAAGAATAACTTCTAACTAAAACCCATAAATATTATATAGGTAGGATAAGTATTAAATTCTAAATAATGCTAACTGCATAGTATCGATAAATTATCGAATCATCGAAGTGGATGAGAAAAAGTTAACATGCGCGAGTGGGTTTTTTGAATAACATTAAAAGTATTTTGTTGTTTGCTTGCAAGCTTATAGCTTAGTAGGATATGAAATCAAGGTTCTATTAAATATCACTCACAGTTGTTGTTATTGTTAAATTGTTACAAAACCAAGGGGTTTAGTTATTTTTATATCGCATATTCTTCACATCGCAACATTTTATACTGGCTGGCATAAAAGGAGTGGTCGTTTCTTAGTCCTTTCATAAAACAATGAATGATGACGTTTATTTCAAAATTTTAAGGTTATAGTGTGCGTAATTAGTGACGTGAATATTGTAGACAGATCTATTATTATTAAAACACGTACATTTAGTTTTCCATTATAAAAACTAACAAATATTATGACTAATAAAACTAGCTTATTGCAGTTATTCGTACGTTGCAAAGGGAAAATCATAAAAACGCTTAATGTTTTCGGGGGTTTCCTGGGTTACCAGCCGGGAACTTTCTAAGCATTTCCGATTTTTCATCATCTGTTTTTCCGCTGCTCTCGGTTTTCCTTTTCCGTGTCGCCCTTGAGAATTTTTCTTGCTTATTTTCTCCGTAATATAAATGGTCTTAATAAATAATATCGTTTAATTTTGTTTTATATTTGCACTATGCTGTTGTACATTTTAAGAAGACTTTTGGTTTTTTAATACTGTCTTATCTGATTATTTATTTTAACAACTGTTGTTTGAATATTATTTTCTGGAATTTTCAAAAGAATTGCATTAACCAATCTTAGACTGCGATATCTAACTTCTTCAAAAGTAAAAGTATTTTTTTTATTTTCATATGAAATCCATAAAGGATAGAATGACTTTTATATTTCGTCAATACATGCAAGAATCTAGTTATTTAATCTGTTATACGTCGTAATATCTAGAGAAGGATCGTAATAAAAAACTTTTTCTTTTATAGGCGTACGCCTGTTGTCACGGAAATTTGATTTTACGAATGAGTGAATTTAATATGGCCACCCCATCGTCTGGTTTGCATCAGTTATATAAATATGTATGCTTAAAAAGCTGTTATATTTATATTTAACATTAAGCGAATGTAGAACATTTTCGGTAGGTACTGTCTATATATTTGTAACCTATAAGTACCTATTTATAAATGGCGTTTTTTTTTTCCTTCAAAAAAAGAACTTCGATTTTGTTTTGAATTCGTATGTTTTTATACATCGTAAAAAAACTAGTTACAATAATTTTAATAATAGAAACTCCTAGGGGACTAAGTGAGTAATTTATTTTTGTTACAGGGGGGAACTTTCTACATCTATAAGTGTACAAAGTTACGTGCATTTTATAGCCTACATGTGAGTAGCACTTGATATACCGGTGAAAGAAAACATGGTGAGAAATCTTAGAGGTGTTATAAAGTATATATACTTATTTTCTGACGTTTGTAAATTCTGCCAATCCGCACTTGGCCAGCGTGGTAAACTATGGCTTAAAACTTTATTACTATGATAGGAGATCGGTATCCAGCAGTGAAACGATAAAATCAAGTGAACAAAAAATTTCAAATGATCAAGTAGGTTACGTATTTTTTATTGTAAAAGAATAGGCGAGCAACGGTTGATTATTTTCGTCCAATTACATCGAGCACCTAACTATAACAAATAATCAATTTTGTTCATAAAATGCGTTGTTTGTATATTTGAAATGAGATGGGAATTTAATTAAGTAGTACGTAACGACCGGTCTCCTGACAATATTGGGACGTTTAATTTAATGAGATAATCGAAATACCGCAACGACAACGCTCCTGAATCGTAGCACAAATAAATTCATTTGAATATTTCTTTCTTTTTTATTAATATTGCTGCGGATAGAATTGAAAATATTTTAAATAAGTTTATCTGTAATGTAATCTGAATTCTGACTTGTTTCTGCCTGCATGTAATAGTAATTTGTGAAACTATGAAATTAATTGAAATTATTAAAGTGTGAAAGTTTTATTTAACATGCTTTGGTTATGTCACATTGTGCTGGACAGTTCTAAACTAGACTAAGAACTAAGTTTCCCCTTCTACGGAACTTGGTAACTTTACACGACACTAAAACACCTGCAGTTGTATGCAGGACCACTTCAGAAATGGGTGCTATTCACTTTTATTTGTGTGATTTCTGTAGCAGGTATAGTTATCTATAGTCGTGATTATCAAGTGTTTTATTAAAAGTTGATAATATAATAATAATTACTACTATACTTTAACGAGCTTTTGCCCGCGGTTTGCTCGCGTTAAGAACTTTCATCCCTTATTTTATCCCCTTGGGGGTAGAATTGATCAAAACCCTTTCTTAGCGGATGCCTACGTCACCATGCACCATGCACCACGCATGCCACATTTCAGCCCGATCCGTCCAGTGGTTTGGGCTGTGCGTTGATAGATCACTATGTCAGTCAGTCAGTCAGTCACCTTT
>DWDX01000270.1:0-30860 GCA_018245675.1 Agara michaeli
GGATTTTTTTTTTTGACATGATTCTCTTTCATAGTGAAAGGGTTTTAGGCTATAGTGCACGCTGACCAAGTGCACACTGCCAGACTTCACGCATCACAGAAACGTTATATAATTTAATAATAACAATAATTGGGATCAATTCCACACGCGGCTATCCGATTCCAAATTAGGCTATTAAATGCCTGTGTATAGTAACCGGACAGCTGATACACATACATACATATATACGTACGGTATAATACTCATTTAAATATTTTTATTATACCCTGACACAGAACAAACAAATGTGCTCATCACACAAATGCTGGTCCCGGATGGGAATCGAACCCACGACCTCCGGTTTTGCAGTCAGGGTCACTAATGCCTGCTATTTTGGCACATGAAAATCCACAAACAGTGAGAAAGCATATTTATATCAATAAAAAGGAAATTTTCCTTCTAAGCGACCCATTTGGCTATACGCCAACGTCTCGCATTCCCAGAGGGTTCTAGGTTCGATGCCCAGCTGAGCAAACATCAGATTGATCAATTTAGATATAAGATCGTTTTGATACAATTTTTTTTGTACGCATATTTATAATCCATGAATTTTTAGAAACTTTCTGTGAAGATATGGATCAGAGATAACAAATTTATTTGGCTGTCTTCCTGGTCTCGTGGTTAGAGACACAGCCTGCTCATGGGTTCGATTCGCGATCATCGCAACGTGTGTCGTTCGTGCGACGAGCTTATTTTTTGGGTGTAATAAAAATATTGACTTAAGTATGTATTGTATTGTTGTGTGTATCAACAGTCCGTCTGGCACCTGTCAGCCGCGTCTGTTCTTATCCAAATTGTTACTTAAAAAAGGAAGAGAATTCCTTTGTTGTGAAGAAAGTAGCAAACAAACGGTCACTCACGAGTGGGTGCCCGCTGTTAATTGGAATCGATCCAGTGGCCACTCGATTCAGAAGGCCCAGGACCGGTGGGAGTGGAGCCCATTAGGGGAGGATTATGTTCAGCAGTGGTTTTTAAGAGCCGATGGATGGATTCGTTCCTTTGTAATTCATGTCGAATATCATTGTTTACGTACCGTATGTATAGACAAACGGTAAACGTAAAACGTTCCAATGAATCAGGTCACGTTTCTAATAAAGGCATACAATTTTTACGACATAACTGATTAAGATATTTACGACGCCCAGAAATATTCATATTCGAACTGTTTACAGAACAAAATCGAACAATATAAGAGAATTATTGGACCGCTATGAACATTTGTTTATACTTACGCATTTTAACGTGCCTTTAAATATTTCCTCGGCTTATGAAACTAAACGTAGCATCAAAGAAACATGTTCTAACTTAAACAATAAGACGTTCCTGCCGAATACTTTTATACTAGCGCACGATAATGCTGAAGTTTGTTTGTTCGAGTGAACATGTCTCCGAAACTACCTTCCCTATTTGTAAAAAAATTGTTGCATTCGATGGCCAAATTGTTGAAAAAGGTTATGCACTATCCACAGTTGCCAGCCTACAAATAAAGTATAATACGGTCGAGCATAAAAAAACAGTATTTCAGAGAAATAAACAGTATATTATTTTATTATAGTTTTTAAAACATCGTTTGGAGCTTGCACACTCAACAGCTCACTGTCATTTTTAAAATATTCGTACGCTTATTTACATAGGTTTTTGGCTCCACACAAAAGCAACGTGTAGTATTTTGAATACTTAAAAAAATGTACACAGTATTAAAGAGCAAAATAAAGTATGACATTTTTAACAGTATGGTTGGCAACCCTAGTTGGCGTCATTCGCCTCATGCATCCCGGTTTCGGATAGTGACTGTGTGTCTGTAAAAGACTAGAATTTAAATTTGGTCAGTTTTAGAATTTTCAGGTCGCCTTTATGTGTCGCTTGAAACTTAAGCCGAGTGTCGCATTATACATCAACACGGCTGTCAGTGCTCGAACTGGAGACGGACGGCGCTTACAGTGTGGCCGTTGCCGACTGGAGGGGTGTAGGGGTACCATGAATTCGGACACCGTCCACACTTTTTTAATCTCTCCCACTAGTGGGATCAATACGAAAATTAACATTAACAATAAAGCTCAATGGTGTACTGGACTGAAATCCGGATATACTCATATTTATTTTTCAGCACCCTTTGAATTTTACAAAGCGGCGGTCAGGTATTTCGAGTTAGATAAAACTAAATAAACGAGTTTAAGTAAGGCCTGTAAGGTTAACTCAGTTTGTAAATAAATAAAAACTGTAGTAACTTCGACGTAATCATGAGCGAGAGAAACAGAAAAAAAATTGTTTAACTTAAACTTTAACCAAAACACAAAATCCAATCTAAGTCTAAATGACTATGCATAACGTGATTACAAAAATGAAACAACCAAATTAAACAACATTTTTGAAAATAATATCTTACCACATGCATCGAGTCCACTGATCTGAAAGCAAAAAATATAAAGGTTAATTAAAACATCAATGAATGTACTTCAATCAAACGCGATGCAGAAATCCAAATGTTGAGTTAAAATATTGCAATTTCGATAACTTAAGTTGTATTCCCAAATATATTTTGTATTAAATCAATACGCATTACGTCGTCTGTTTCAGAGTAAACAACAGTTAATCCTATTCAAAAGGTGAAACGTGAAGGACCATTCCGAATAGGATAGGTTTGAATGCAGCGGTACCATCGCAAAGTAGTAATGTATAAAGGGATAAAGAAAAGAAAAATTAGGAAAAAAAGGAAAAGATTAATTGTCAAGGAAATAAAACACTTACTAAGTAGGTAATAATTCTTAAAATAGCCTAACAATGTGGCATTTGGCCTTTTATTCCGTTGTCTGCGACTAATATCACTCGCTATAACGGTAAAGGAAAATATCGCGAAATCCTGCACATTTTTCAATCCATAATAATGATCTTTGATGCGTGGAAAGACTGTATTTGAGCAGCGCGGCTAACTATCGCCTCTATGAATTCTTTATTTTATACGATACTAAAAGCCCTAGCCGTTATTATGAGAGGAGAGCTGTGTCCGACAGTGGAAAAATACAGGTTTTTAAAGAATTTTAAATATACCTATAGGAATATAATGTTGTCATGCCAGGTTTTGTTGGATGTTAACGTCGCCAATTCGTTTCTCGCTGGTGGTCGGTTAAGTCCTTAATCTCGGTTTAATTACCTCTTATAAGGTCGCAATGTTTGAGTCTATCCGATTGATTTACAATCGAGTACTGTTCCAGGCTCACACGGCAACACTTGTGAATCGATAGTTATTTTGTGCGATGTCATTTGAATTTTCATTCCGCTCGAATGATGAAATAACATTATCATTAAAATTAAAATGAGTGATCATTTTAATTAATTCATATGACTCAATCGACATTAATTAACGCCGAAGAGAAACTTAATACGAAATGTTAGCGAATAATTATAATTGCCATTAGTTTATGCCGAAATTATATATAAAAATCTCATGGGAAAATAATATTATAATAGCAATTAGCTTAGGAATTTTTCGTTTGACACAAAAACCCGAACATTAATTTATTAAATTCAGGATTATATAAATATTTTAGTTAAACGAACCGCTCTGAAAATTTATAATGACTGTGTAGAAATCAAATGTTATATTATATACATGTATATGACGAAAACATGTAAAAAATTCAATTTTGAACTTAAATAAAAGTTGAACAGTCTTTATTTATACTTTATCTCTCGCCTTTTCCATCCCTTTAGGTCTACATCTCTGTTTAAAAATATCTTTCCATCTCATCTCATCGATTCTGGACTCGGGCCTCTCCTAATGGAAGCCACTCCATTAAGTTCTAGGCCTTCTTAAGCCAGGGCTTTCTGACTTTGTCAGTTTATGACACCAGGTGGTACTAGACCGACTAAAGTATCAATAATTATGTGTACCCTAAGTCTACATGTCAGACAACCTAACTTGTAAAAAGAAAATCGAAACTTCCACAGACATTCGTGTGATGAACACATTTGTTTGTTCCGTGGCTGGGTATAATAAAAACATGTGTATTATATAAGTATATTGTGTGTACATTTATGTGTATGTTTATCGGCTGTCTGGTTACCGTAACGCAAACATTTAATAGCCTAATTCGGACACAGACAGCCGTGTGCGGAATTCTCCAAATTATTATAAAAAAAATCCTTTAATAAATTGTTTCATATATGATTTGTGGTCATCCTAGCAACGAATAGTCATGTAAATAACACAAACGCGGAACGAAAGAAGCGAGCAGCGGTTTTCGGCCTTCCATATAGAGACAATGGGTTCACTAAGCGAAAAGGTTGCACACACCTGTCTGATTTATGCATGCTAATTTGACGTCTATTGTTTGGCTCGTAAGACCGAATATAGGATGCGGGTTCGCTGATTAGTTGATGTATTATTTGTCGCGTGTTCGCGTAAAATTATTCGTGTCTGTGAGTCGCCATCTTAAGCCCATAAACTTTGTTTGTGTTACATTGTCGATGTATCGTAAAACTTGGTTGCTCCATAGGAAAAATATGACTAAAAATACAATAACACGTGCCTTTTATGCTATTTTTTATTAAGTTCCACGTCTTGTTTACTCAGAACTATTGATACAAAACATTTTGATTAGGTACAGTGTTGCTAACGTTTATGTTAAGATTAATTTGACCTCGCCTCTTGTTTTGGCGGTCAGAGAACCTAACTGCTAGGCCGGACATCGTGGGTTCGATTCCTACTCGGGACAAAGACATGTGATCTTCCTACAATAGTTGCACGATCATGAAATTGTCGCAAAGCGATCACTGTTGCAGAGTTTTTGGTTTGATAAATAAGGTATTTGAAGTGTTAATACATCCGATAGCCGCAGTAACCAGTTAATATTAAGTAGGTACTACATTTAATATTACGCATTTAATACTCATGCGTCGCGTACACAAGTAAAGGAAATATATTAATTACATTCGGAAACAACGAACGGAGGTTTTTTATTTTTTTCAAACCTGAACAATTTTCATCAATTTTGACTTTCAAAAGTGAGCCCCGTCGTTACGAGCCAAACTATTCCGTGCAAATTCAATTATAACACTGAAACACATTTTTTTGTAACGAATCGTAATTTTTCCAACATTCACACATCGGGTTATCTACCTAAGTTTTTGACCTATATTTTGAAACACTTTGGTTTTAAAATTGTTATAAATAAAACAGAGCTATTTCTTTGTTAACTCGTGTATTTTTTCCATCAATCGGTCTTCATATCGAAAATTCGTGCGGGTTTTATTATATGTAAATACCATTCGCTATAACGACGAAGGAAAACAAAGTGAGGAAATCATGACATCCTGGAATTCTATAGTTTTTTAAATGTGTACTGCCTGCTACCCTGCATTTGGCCCACGCGCTGAGGTATGGCCTTAAACTTGTTCATTATCATAGATAAATCGGTGTCCACCAGATTTTATTTCTGCTAAAAGGCCTTCGAACGTAATGCAAACATATTAACAGTTGTATTACTCGTAATAACAAAAAATATCAGCTCCAAACACTTTTAATGACTACCTTATACATACGACCATCGAAATAAAAGGAAACTATAAAAAAATTTAAAAGATGATAAAAGAAGCATAATTAATGATAAAATAAAATTAACACATTACATTTAAAAGCACTAATCTGAACCATTATATAACGCGCATAAATTATTAAATAAAATCTGTATATATCAATATTTAACTGGCATTTGGTCATGTCTACATATTCGGCTGGCGACTGTTGAATTCCACGAAGCTCTTCACCCAAATGTCTATCACTGTCATACCTTCAACTTAATATGTATTAATAGGTAAATGGCATCTGAACGTTCATGTTAAACAGACGTCTTTTATCGTGCACTAAGCGTCGTGTTAAGTTGGTGGTAAATGCGATGACTAAAACATGTATGATCTTCATTGAGTGTATACTGTATAATGTATAAAACAATTTGAATTTGTTTGATAGCAATTTATAAATAACGCCCTAGTTGCGGGGTAGTAGAAAAATATGTCATTGTTCTTCTGACAGACGAAGCGTGCGTACGTACCAGGCTGTAAAAGTTACTGTAATGAATGTACAATTTGTTATTATTTCTGTGTAATACGTATTATACAACAGATACTTACCCTTCTAAAGCTCTGTCTCTTTTAGAAGCATATGCCTCGAGGAATTTAAATGCACGATGACTACTTACGTCTGTCCTTTTGTTAGTTAAATGATAAAAAATATATACGTAGGTTCTATGTTGAAATGTAAGATTCAATTAACACTTAACTTGTTTTCAGTAATAAAACCACTTAGTAACAATAAAGTGCGATAAAACCAAAAAAGAAAAAGATAAGAAAAGGAAAGACGAAGACAAAGTAAGATTAGATGTTTTCGTGCATTAAAAGGGCAGACACTGGCGAGAAAACTCGGCTGGCTCTCTGCCAGGGCATATACTGTAGGTGAGGTAAGCGTATAGACGACAGAGGAGGTTTTCGGGAAGTAGCTACTGTTGTTTTGAACTAAACAAGTTTGTGTACGTGAGTCTTTACATTATAAATTCAGTACCTAGTTTTCTGTAGTTTTATCTATTAAGCTGAAAAACAGGCAGATCGGCCACCTGATGGTAAGTAGTCACCATCGCCTATGGACATTGGACATCGCCAACACCAGAGGCATCACTAATGCGTTGCCAGTCCTGTAATACTCTACTAACGCCTCTTTTGAAGACCCCACGTCATAGCGCACAGGAAACACGTCGGAGGGGAGCTCATTCCTCAATTTGCACGTTCGTGGCAAAAACGAACGCGAGAATAGAACCGTTGAGGACTGCCACGTGTCCAACTGATGAGGATGGAACTTTTCCTTCCATATCTTGTAGTATCTCGAAACAACTTCACAGACGGTCATCTGATCCCAAATTATGTTAGATGGCAACGTTTCTGCGGCAACCATACAACCGATAGACTCCTGATAGTCTGTTCTATTTTATATTCTGTATACTTTTTGTGTTTATACTAATACTGTTTAAGATTGCTTGTAGTATGTCAGCTATTAGAGGCAGTGCTTCATATAAACGAACATACATCTTAATCCACAAACATGAAATCTCATTTACTGTTCCACGGCTGTATACGGTCTTGTCATGACACAAGATGATAATAATAATGAGAAGCCTTTAACGCTTTAATCTACCACGCCGGCCAAGTAGGACCTGAAAGCAGCCTCCTGAAGCGGCAGATTAAAAACCAGATTAGGCTGTTGTTTAGAACCTACCTAAACAAATCTAATGAATACTTCAGATGCGTTGATTATATCATTAGAAACGACAAATCACATTTGCGATCAAATTACTCCAAACAAACAAACGAATTCAAAACTTCTCGGCGATACTCACAATACGACTCATTACACAACATTGACGCAACTGCGAATGAATATTGATGAACGCCGATTAAATTGATGCGATTGGAAGCAGCGGCAACGCGTCTGTGACCGACCTCTGATAGGGCAGATACCAACCAATACTAACTGCACTTATAAGTACTAACAACTCCTAGCTGGACTAATATTATTAACGGGCCCTTTCCCGCAGTATTGTTGGTAACGAATACTCACCAATTTTTTTCCGACGCTTTTATTCTTCCACCGCTGGATGCAGGTCTCTTATAGTGAGAGGGTTTTAGGCTTTAGTCCACCGCGCTTGCCAAGTGCGGATCGGCAGACTTCACACACCTCAAAAACATTTTAAATCTTTATAACAACTCTAAGGTGTGCAGGTTTCCTCACGATGTTTTCCTTCACCTTTATAGCGGGTGATATTTAAATGTTGGCTTATAAAACGCACGTAACAAGTAAAAAACCGTCCTTTAGGTCGATTGCAGGGGTCCATGGGAGGCACTGGCCATTTGTGATTGCTGCTGCTCTTCGCTACTCTCTTCACATAAAAAGCAGCCGTTTAACGCACAAACGCTTGTGTCGCGAAGACTGTAAGACTAAATTCAGATTCGAGATGAAAACTTTTACTTCGTATAATACGACACAACACCTACACTTGGTGAAATTCAATCCTTACTGCTTAAGAGAGAGCGATAATTATAGAAATCCTATACGGTGCTTTATTTACATGCTATTATAACAAATTAGATCAATATGATGTTTCTTGTAACTGTATCCGAATGTATCTTACTCAAGTTTTCACTTTGATATCATTTGATGCGGTACCATTAGATTTTTTACCCTTTAAAGGAAAAATAAAGCAATAAAAGAATAGAAAGGAAGAAAAGGAAGAAAGATAGAAATGCAATTGGTGCTCCACGAACAGATCGAGTTAGACATTTTTCATCTTACAGATAAGAGATTCCTATATTAAAATTAATACTCAACAGTTCTGAAATCGACATTTGAATAATAAACGATTTGAACATTATATATTTCAGAGCAGCAACTGTACGAAGCCACCCCGACCACCGTGCCTTACCCCATCGTTACGCGCTATCGTCATTTTAATTAATTGGTGACGCTTGTTACCCGGGTGATAGATAATCCGGGTTATTTGCGTCCGTGTTGAAATTTAATTAGTACAGTTTACATTTTCCGTTTCATTTCATTGATTTCAAATAACGCATTACACATTTAGTGGTTTGAAATGCGATCGTCCACTCCGGGGGGCCTAGGTTCAAATCTTGGCAGCGACTAGACTTTTCGAAGTTACGTGCCCTTAAATATCACAAATATACCGGGGCGAAGAAAATTGTGAGGAAAGGATAGTATAAAGTATAATTTTCTGAGGTGTGTGCAGTCAACTAAAGTGTACTTGGCCAGTGCACTAGACGGATTTAAAGGTTTATCGTATTCACATCCTATTAGGTATTTACACATGAGCCTTCCTCACTTATGTACTTCAAAACCTATTGTTTGTCGATACTTAGTAAGTATTACTTACCTGTAGGTCAGCGTAATGTTATATTTCACTAAGGGCCATAATCGAGGAAATCTGCCTTACATCATTATAGGTATCTATATCGTGAGTAAAGCCTTATCGGCAATGTACTCCTATGTCTATGGTACGTACTGATATACGAAGCTGGAACCATTGTCTGAACGCGTTAATCTGTGAAACTATTGATCTATTGCAAAGTATTACTAAGATTTCAAATGTTATGTTTATTCTTAGATCATGTTATTAGATGCTCATATTTTACAATAAACATAAAATTAAGTGTCGTAAAGAAAAATATTGCGATATGTATATCATCACGCCATTTCTCTAACGGGGTAGGCAGAAAGCATCGAATGCCAAATATGTCCTTACAAATGTGACGTGCTGCTTCTACATCCATCACTCTCTTCATACATACGCGCCGGTTGCGGGGTCTGACCTGTTTGGTCGAGGTAGGAAAGTCTCGGTTCCCTCGCCACCTACATCTTTCAACACTCGTTGTCTCTCTTTTATCATTCATTCCTTCCACATGTACATAATAAAATGACTATTATCCAAAAAACAAAGAATCTTGACCTATCTCAATTATTTTACGACTATAAAGCAACTTTGCTTTTTAAAATTTAATAACGTCATGTTCCAAGTTGAGCATTGGACAGAAGTTTGTACTTTTTAATTAATAACTTAATAAGTAATTAACTAAAATGTATAAAAGTCTTGATTGAAAAACTTGCGTATAGAGAGCTATGAAATATGTATCTTTTTTATCTTTATTCCTCCTCTTTTCGTCTTGTTGTACATTAATTATTCATTCTGTTGGATTGTAGCAAAAATGTAATACGCGTGTAATATGTGCGACATTTTAAAGGCAGTGTTTTGTGCATTTTATTATGAAATTAAACTAATGTTAATTTGCAACGTAAAATAAAATTAGCATCAAATGATAAACCGCAAGGTAATGCCTAATACAGTTAACCACCGTTTCAGTGTGAGGGTATTTGATTGTCATAATACTGTTTTGAAATTCGCAGCGTCTCAGTCATCCAAAACATTGACTGTGTTACGTCAGATGTGTTTCGTTTTATTAAAGAAGCACGTAGAGATAAGATAGAGTTTGTAACATGATGGTCAACCGTTGATTAAGTGACCGCGAGCGGAAATGTTACAGGAGTGTTACCGTATTTCGTAAGCAAACTTCGCGACACGACGTTACAACATGAGGCCTAAAAACCTTCAAAAGTAATTGACTACTTCGAACCTCGCACATATGTATTTCTTTGAAGGTAACCTAGAAGTTTACGGAGGGATTTCATAGAGTAATCGCTTCCAATTAATCACACTCGCGCAAGGAACGCATATGTGAACCGAGCCTTAAGCTTATTCGAATCACGATCGGTCTTACGGGTGACAGAGTACATTACCAATGAAATTGCGGAATTTTGACGCTGGAACTAACGACTAGTCCGCCATTACTTGCGCGCAAACTGTTTGACAGCCGATTAATGGCGCTTCTGTCGGTGACATTCTGTCACTAGTGCCTTAGGTAACAGCACACAAAAACGGTGGCTGAGCAATGTTAGTATGACTTATTACTTACATTTATCCACCAAATAAAATTAATCTTCCAACTGTTGACACTCGCCTACATTGTCTAAGCTATGCGAAATCTGTACTATGATAGTTAACAGTGAGCTAAACATAAATAAAATGTAATAGATACTTATTTATTTATTTAAGATTCGCCAATACAGAATACTCGCATTTTTTTAATATCCAGTAAATACTGACTTCAATTACGGTTCCTTATAATATACATACATACAATCATATTAATGTTTTTTGTACATTTACTAGTACTGCATGCATAGATAATAGACCTTCCAGACCCAATAGCTTCACGTGCTCTTTATACAAGTATTTGTCCTGAATAGAAACTCAATCCATGAACTTGTTTCGCATTGTACGATATTTGTACATTATGTAGTTTATCAGCTACCAATTACTATTACACGGGCTCTGCCTTATGTGGGATCAGACGGTCTTGTGTGAATTGTGTGGACGCAGGCTTCTATAACCCGATGATACTTCTCGCTCCCAGGACGTCTGACCGCAGTGCTTTCGAGTTGTTTTTCACGCGTCACCAGTCTGTTATTTATAACAAACTTTTACTCTCGAGCGATACTATTTGTCGCTGTCATACAATATTACAATGTCCGTTTATCTCTTAGTTAATGATCGAAAGTGGCCTGCGTCCTTTCTCAGGCAACTATCTCTATACTAGATTATATCACAATTGGTCCTGTGGCTTGGCTATGGACCTGTAACAAACAGACAGACGGAACTACTTTCTCAATCATAA
This sequence comes from Agara michaeli, assembly GCA_018245675.1. Lineage (NCBI taxonomy): Eukaryota > Metazoa > Arthropoda > Insecta > Lepidoptera > Hesperiidae > Agara > Agara michaeli. Next base: position 11,329 of record DWDX01000270.1, read on the forward strand.
AAACTTGTTTATCTTTAGCATTGGCATCTGTCGTTTATTAGATTTGATTGTTGTTTCATCAATTTTGAGTTACATTGTCCCCTATTAACCTTACTACACTAATTGTGGTAACAGTTAATACCCGATAAGTGTAGCGAGTGACACGGTAGTCTGTCACCGACGTCTCGGAGCGATGGCAATGAAACTAACGACTTGGTGATTATTTGTGAGCAAAAAGTTAGATGTCTCATTAGCGGCGCCTCGTCCGCGAACACCCGTAATGGAAGTCCCAGTTGTTCACACGGATAGCTATTACTGGATGGACATTTTTAAGTAAGACAAATGGGCAGCGAAGCGTTATTAGAGCGTAGCTTCTGTGCCCTTATTCAGAAATTACCAACAAATTGGAATTTTCATCTAGATGTCGATGATGGCTTTTTAACATACTTCCAAGTTGAAGTGAAAATCAGTATCTCGATGTCGCCCGACACGGCCCAAACTGCCAACCCTTTTCAGTCTGGTCACTGCGCAATGATTTATTATTTTTTTTGATCTTTTATATTTTTGAAATACATTTTTATTATTTTTATTAAGTGATCATAGTTTTCCAAGTAAATATTTTCATAGCAAGTTTAAGGTAACCGCTTCCTATGTTTTCTGTCACAGTTTTGGTGGCTTTAAAATCCATTAAATTAATTCTGAACAAACACAAACAAACAATGTGTTTCATGTTATCACGGTGACTTGTTCGTTCAGTGTTCAGCAATATATGCAGATACATTGAAGTTATCGCACACGTAATCACGTAACGAATGTCGTACGCACTAATGCTTCTACAAGCTTTGTATATCTTCTATATATAGTAGACGAAGGTAACTGACTGACTGACTGACTGACCAACCAATCGACGCACAGAAACCGCTCAATCTGGAATCCTGAAATTTTACAGAAAGGTTCTTACTCACAGAACGTAGCGTAGGTGTAGTACTAAGGGAAGAATTTCGGAAATTCAACCCCTGAAACGGTCAAGTAGGGGTAGACAAATTGTATGAATATTTGTCGGTTTGGGAGTTTGGCAAATATAAATAAAAAGGAAAAAAATATATAATACATTTATTGCTTTTTTGGGAATCTACATAGTACGCGAGCAGAGACTATGTAGTACGATAACTATTGAAACCAGTCGAAATATCACAGCCCTAAGTTGCAGATCAATACATTTGCCCCTATCGCAATCAGCTCCTGAAATGTTTTCTACGAAAGCTAAATACTTACATATTATTTATATTGGTTAGTACCTACAATAAGTATTGAAACTAGCACACTTTGCTATTAGTAATAAATTCTTTGTATCACTGTTTAAATAATCCGACTACATAACGTACTTCGATCAAGTTGCCCCAATTGCAATGAATAAACAATAACAGTCTGTAGACAGCAACACTGACAGGCGACACTTTGAATACAAGCTGAAACCAATTATTCGTATATCATATAATAACGATTGAAGCTAGCGCGGATTACGTTTAGTTAACGTTAGATTATTGTTCGTTGTGTCTCCGTTCAATTATTCGTGCTACGAGCACTAAAGCTCAGTTTGATTGAGTTGCCCCAATTGCAACCGATTGACGAAAACCGTCTGTAGATATCACATTAATAGTCTACAGGCTTCGAACACAAAGGAAATACTAACGTGCAATATATGCACGATATCGTGGATACGATAATCATGGAAGCTTGGTTTACGGTTTATTAAAGTTGGGTGATCAGTCTTTGTGTCTCCATTGAAACAATCTAGCTGCCAATGCTGCAGATCAATCGAAGTGCCCCAATAGCAATCGGCTAACGAACGCCGTCTGCAGAGAGCAATACTGACAAGCGACAGGCTTTGAACACGAGCTCACCGATGCACGTACACAGTACGTATACTACAGAACTACAAGGTTTTATCATTCGTGAACATCTGATAGTTAAGCTTCTGGTATGTCCATCGAATACATCCGAGTGCCGTTATTAAAACCGATTAGCCCGATTATGCTATTAAATTCGGAATTAACCTTGTAAATCGACTAGGTATTCTTCATTCGGGAATTCCTATCGAGACAGCTTTTTTGTATGATTACAAGCTTGTTGCAGAGAATCCAGTCGACGAATGAAAGAGCACTGTAAGTATACACGAGCATTTCATCAACTCTTTCGTGTGTATCTCTATGGAGTGCCGGTCGCAATCAACTAACGAACAGCCCTCGTAACTGCGGGTACTGACATACTGCGGCTAACAGCGCAACGAGGACACTATGGTCATGTTAGTGGATACGAAACGATTTTATCGATCAGTGGTGCATGTGAATCGAAAGCGTTTCGAATTAAGGTGCTGCTGCAATGTAATACCGCATCGGTGTAGCGCCCGTATTATGCATTAAGTACTTATAGTACTAAGTGAGACTCTTGAGTTTTAATAAAAATCTTTATGTTTAATAAATGTTTCTTTTTTCTATAATGCAAAAGTATTCATAATTTGCTTTACAAATAATTTCTTATACACTTTCTTTTTACATTTTGGATTCCAAAAAAAAACAATAAACAGATTAGAATTTAAGTGAAAGAAAATTTGTGTAACGTCTCAAGTTACGGTGGATGGATAGAAAAAAAAAAAAACTAATAACGTTGCTAGAACAGCCGGAACTTTTGGTAACCATCTTACAATCAACAGAAGCGTTACGTTTAAAGGGACGCCAACTAATTGAAATGAGGATGTAAATAATGACCGCGCTGGACAAACAAATGGTGTGGGAATAATGGATGGGGGTGATGCGATCACGACGGACGGGCAGTCGTTATGTTGACGTGTTGAAATCGGGAGTCACCGCCCAGTTTGCGTTTTGGAATTTGAAATGAAAATTTATTACGCTCATACGAAATTGAAAATCGCCTTTCAACAGATTCTAGTGAAGAACCATTTATTATATTGCTTTGAATATAAAAAGATTTCAAAACAGTTATAGATGATTTTATTTCAAATTATTTCAAGTTTAAGGTTAAACGGGATGTTGTATGTAACTGAGAGGTCATTCATTCTATCTAGAAGAAATAAAAAGCCTCTAAATACTTAATATATGTAACGTATAGTTAAAATATTTATTCCGAATTACCCTAATTTTCTGTCATACTTATTTGCTTTATCGAAATTAAATCCTTACGTATTTGGACCGTTCCTTGAAAAGCTTTTTGAACCGTTTTTTGCCGATCTGACCCTTTTATACTAAAAGAACCCTTTAAAATAATCGATGGACGGTTAATTTTATTTAACCCAAGGTGACCCGAAATTAGACGGAATTTGAAGATATTCCAATTTAAACTTTAGATTGGTAACCACTGATTGACAGCGTATTCCTATAGCTACTGTAATAGCGTATGAGCAGCCCAAAACCTTTTTTCAGGCTTAGGGAAAAAACAGCAATTAGTAGTCTATATGTAATTTGTTGATGAATTTAGGACAGTAATTATAGTCATCGTGTCTTAGGCAATCAAACTATTAGGTATTTCGTCTGGATTTAGGCAATCCTTGACAAGCAAGAAGAGCGGGCTCAGTATAGTGCCTTGAGACACGCCAGTATAGAGTACTGAACTGATGGCGGCTGATAAAGATGATGTCAACACATGATATCATAATAACGTACCTATACCTATTTATTAGCTTTAATAAAAATAAGCAAATATCAGGATAATACAAATAAAATGGTAAAGCTTATAGCAATACTGCAAAATTAAATAACACTACTCCGTAAAACTCCGCTTGGATGGAAAATGAAATGAACGAAATGACCAACAAAAGTGTTTTCCTCAACTTTCGTTATTTCAACTCCTAATGTAGGCTTCATTGTACTGGTCGAAACCGGGGAAAAAGTTTTTTTGAAAATGTTTTGCCGTTACAAATATAGCGTTATCATGGTGAGTACGATAGCATTGATATATAGATACATAGATATTAGCTTTATAAAAATGATATTCTTTAAAAATTGTAATACACACTGGTAGATTCACGATATTATCATGTCGCAATCTAGACCTCAAAAGTAAGCTAGTAGAGGTGAAAATTTCAGTTGTTTGTAATGACTAATGAAAGTATCAAACCGATTCGAAAACTTATTTTACTAATAGAGAAGTAGGCTAGCTCTGATTGAAATAGAATCTTTTATATTTTGATAACAAAACGTAATCAACTGAAATATGATATGTGGGCGCAGTGATTAGTAATGGTCAATGAATCTCCGTATATCAATAAAACAGACAACTATGATTGATATTTAGAAATTATTATAGAAACAATTATTAAGAAAGTGAGAAGTGATAATGATAATTTTAAACTTGGAACATTTATTTTTGATTACGCTAACAGTAGTTTTAGGGATTACTTAAAAAAACATCACCTATATATGAAACTGTACACCTACTTATTATCAAACTAGAAATGTACCAGAGATGCGTTTACTGCGTGTTTTTGTACGATATCTAACTTTTAAAAGTACACTCATAATAGTAACAACAATAATACTATACACAATGATTTTCTAGTGATCTATGACTCACGATACATCTAACACTAGCATCTTAAATATCTATCCTTGATCGCTGGTCATTCTACATGGAACAGGTGTGTAATATAGCACCATTAAAATATGCTATAGATTCTATAGTTAGCTTATATGAGAACATATTAACCGCATCTGTTCTGTTGACGCTTGTTCTGAAAGTCATTAGCCTAAAATATGGTCAGCCGGTAAACCTCCGATTCATGTGTATCTAAATTAGAACCAACCATTTAATTTAATTAAAGCTGAAATGGTCTAGTCACATTTCAATGTCGTTTTTGGAAGATCGAGAGTCAAATCATAGGAACTCTGACATACAAAGTTACATGTTTAAAAAATATCTCACTGGCTATAACGCTGAAGGAATATAGCGTAAGAAAACCTGCATACTTTGATGTTTTTAATAACGTTAAAAACTTTTCTCTAATACCAAATATTTGCAACCAGCACATAGTTAAACAAAACCAATAAAATACACTCTATTGCACAGCAGTTCTTAATAAAAAAATCTGAAAATAAAAGAGTAGGACGAAAGGCAGTAAGTGCATTTAACGCTGAAGCAGCCATTTCTTCTAGCCAATCTACTTAGCATTGTAAGAGAAAAAGAACCTGAATGGTGGAATAACTTTAACAATTCTTAGTCTAAGAGAAGTAAACGCAAACCTCAGTGCTAAATTAAAGGGGTCAATGACGAGGTTGCTCCCAAAAATTTAGGGCCAGTGAAATTCCAATCAAAATCCGTCCAACAGAATACAAATAACGTAAAATGAGCTAAACAGATGTTGTCCTTTGTGAGAGAAAACGAGATAGCAATCCACATTCGTATTGTACTTGAATACATAATCGAGCACTCTCGTAATTAAAAGCAGGCCGATTGGATCGAAAACTGAAACTGGGCTAGATTAGGCCAGATTTTATGTTTGAACACGAATAAAAGTCCTACCATGAATATTTCGTAACAGAAAAGAATATAAATGTATCGACCCGAATGGGTGTTCTACGCTTGAATACATATTCATTTGACGTTTTAGAGATTTGGCCAGGTAGCCCCGCTGATGGATAGCGAAAGAAGGTCGAGATGGTGATTTCTATTGAAAACGAACTATTTCCGATACATATGACGAACTGCTAACATTCTGTAACTAATAACGGCATTTTCAAGCATCATTAGTTTTAAGAAAATAATTCCAAAACCATATAGTATGATCCATAGCGCCGACATTCATGTCTGAACCACAGAGCTTTATAGTCAGAGACAGATTTTTTAAAAGACACATTTGTAGCCCTCCTCTTCAAGAACAAAATAATAGAGGCAATGTCACTTCATCGAACTGGGAGGTAGTCGTATAACGACAAGGTATTATGTTAAAGCAATAAAAAGATCGAAATCTAATATAAAAATACCATCAATTCTCCAACAGAGCGTAAAACGGTGAATGTGCCACATGAAACTTTTCACTCGATAATCTCGCGGACGCAAAATCACTTCGCGACGCGGCCGACCGCAAAATCTTTTATGACATCGCATTTTCGATTTCACCAGTGTCGTTCCGTTTCATATAAAGTTGACATTAACTCGAACAAGATCACAAAATGCGTTCAACACTTGAATATCACAACACACTATACCATTAACAAACAATAGCATACAAGAAATAAAATATAATGAAAAATAAAATGAAATGTTGGTATAGAATTCATATTACAATGTAAATATAATCTTTGTACCAATACATTGTAATAGTTTTCGCACAGTATCATGTAATATATTGCCTTAAGTATCGCGAAATTGGTCAATGAAGCATCTGACCGCGTTATCTTTTACGATATCGGATTTTCAATTTCATTGGGACCTCGTTTCATCTGACACGAAATGGGAAATAAAATCACGTTACGATAGTTTCATCTCAGTCTCCACGGCTATTTTATCCGCAGTCAACCATTCAATGAGTATACGTGGATTAACTGAAGTAAGTACAATATAAGGTTTTATTGATGTGAAGCATTTATGGGCGAGTCGCGGAAGACGGAAGACCGACTGACGAATGAAACTTTTACAAATGGCGATCATAAAAACAACCTGATATGCTTCGAAAGAGGCAAAAAGTCAGTGGCCCAATACTAATATTACTTAACTCGTATGATAATTTATGATACAATGAGTTAACGTAAAAGACAAGTTCGTTAGAGAAGACATCGTGCAATTTGTTTTCAGTAACGTAAGAGCCGTAGTAGTCATAGAGAATCGAAATTTCGAGATGATAGATCAACAGAGAGAGACTGTTGCGTAATTTGTTATTTTGATGAATATATAGCTCTAGCAATTAGTGATAAGGTAGATAGCATCCTTCCAATGGTAGCAACATAGATAAATGACACAGCAGTAACAATTGATCATGAAGACCAGCTGAATGCATAATTCAAAAAAAAATGCGCACTAAAACTGATTTTAGTTTTCGATTTTGACTATGACGAACACGAACATCGCGGGTCGTATCTGACTTATTGCTCGGCAAAATTTTTCATTCCAACTCAATTCAGAATTCGGGAGCGGGTTGGGAACTAACTAATCCTTTCTAATCCCGAGCGGTGGTGCAAAGTCTCATTTCATTAGGTCTCTGGCAGGATTTTTGCGAAATGCACATGGATTTATCAACAATGAAAGAAAATAAACATTAAATTAAAACAGGGGTTAAAATGAAAATTGGTATATTTTAAAAAGTATTAAGGTTTTGAATTGTATACAAAATGGAATGCTTTTAAGATTTCTAATATGCTATTTATAATATGCTGCCATCTCTTATCTTTTAAACATCTGAATTCAGTCCTAAAATAACGATAATACTATCTCGGGACAACTTCACACGCAATCATCTGATCCTATATTACGCAGAGCCTTTGCTCTGTTAACCAGACTTCTAATAAACTAAATTATACAAGTTACTCACAAACGCAGATAAGTTTATACACCGGCAGAACAAATGTATCACACGAATTATATTTGTCCCAAGCGGAAATCCAACTCAACTGCACAGCAGTCAGTTTCACTATTAGACCAGCGGATCAGTCTCTTACAATTTATCAAATATTTGTTCTGGTATTGAACACTCAAAGCAGTTATTGCCTTTATTTTACTTTACTATACGATTGCAATAACTGAACTTTATTCCTTCAAGACATTTCAAGTGAAAAGACGACTTACAGTATGCTTTAATATTCTTACTGTTGCGGGTTGAATGGTGTCGAATTATCTTTGATACTTTATAATTGACTTCGATAGAAATGCTATTCTCATATATTAAAGTGGCTTTTTGGTAGTGGTTGAACGTGTCTGCTAAACCGGTGTTCGTGGTTCGATTCTCACTTAGGACAAACATATATGTGATGACCACATTTCTGTGTTCTGTGTGTGATTGTAATAAAAATATCTTTATGAGTATTGTTATCAACTGTCCCTTTACTATACGGTTATTTGGTTTTGTAGCTTAGATTCAGATAGCTCTGTGTAGAATTGTTTGAAAAAGGGAAGAAAAAAAAGTTAATGGTCACTGCAACCAAAATAAATATGTAATACCGGTTAAATTTGGAATTGTTTTTCAAACCCTAAGGATTAAATTACGGAGTATTCACTTTAGCATTGGCTGTATATGTGCAAACATATAATATTTTACACGTCAGTATATTTTATTGCTTGTTTGTTCAGTTGCGGGAAAACAACAGATGGTTCAAAATTATTGTTCGAAGTCGCCGTGGAATATGATTCGAAATAATAATTTCTTTCATGCTTAAACGGTTTTATTTATCCGATTTCCACATTTCCTCGTTTACGGAGTTTGTATTACCACGCTGGCTCCGTGAATTGGCACACTTTACTCATGTCACAAAGCATTTCGAAGAACTCGAAAATATGCAGATTTCCTCATTATATTTTCCATGGTATTGTAAAGTCAGAGTCACAGAATTGAATCCAGACCCACAGGATCGAAGATTGAAATCCGTACCACACGGCTATCAATGTTTGAAAATTATAATATTTTCCGCATCGAAAAAGCTTGTTTTTATTCTACCCTTGTGTGTTCAGCGAAAGATGTCGCTATACCTATTCTTCGTAACTCTGTAAGTGGCAGAATCTTCTATTTGTATTTCGAGCACTAGAGCTGCACAAACTTCTTTTATTTCTACCTCAAGTCTATTGTTTACTTCTGTTTTTAAAACTACTATAGAAGCCTCTATTGAATGAATATTATTTAGGATTGAACATATTTGTGCATTGCGATGACAAGTGTCATCTAATGAATATCTCATAGCTGTCCGCTGATACATTAAAATCAATAAGTAAATCCTTTATTCGTGACATTAAGTAAGCATTAGTCACGCATGCACATATAAATATTTATAAACAATTACGCATCGACACAAAATGTATGTTTATGAATATTTAAATTGCAGTAATGCGAGGCGTGTGTATCTACTGTACAACTAGCATTGTTCACAATAGCAATGTTAATCATGCATTTGTGTAACCAAATTAGTTCTGGACTAAATTATCTACATACTTCGCTGCTCTCTGTCGCCATGACTTTAAATAGCCATGTGATGTTAAACCGTTACTACAACTCGGTTATCCAATCTGTAATAGGACAAAAGTTTTAATAGGATATAGAGTTCTCGGGATACAGCTAACACCGTAGGGACAGGAAAGCAACTCACACACATCACTGTGCAGGTTGAACGCTTTGCGTCAGTAGACCGGACCCTCAGTTAATGGATACATACTGTTTTTTCTTATATCATTATTTTGATCTTTACATTGAAGTTCTATCTTCAATTAGCAATAAAATATATTCCAAACAATAAATTTGAGAGTAGTCTGCAGTAAGGAATGTGAGATGCATCTTATGATTGATGACGTATTTCCGGGGTCTTTTATATTACATAACGACGCTTAACTTCGACACTTTTAGAGTAAGTACTGAACTAGTGATTAAAAATCGAAAATTCAGTATTCTATTCGAATTCTACCTTTTGTCACTCTCTGAAAAATGTCAAATAAGTATTTAAATATAACGCATTCAAATAAATTTGCATTGAGACAAACTTAAGAATTTCATCTACTTCAATTTTAAATTCCGTCAAGACATTTTCAACAAAGTCCTCTCGCGAGTCGAAAGCTGAAAAATGTTGCCGTCATAAATGAAATAAAAAATGGAACTCTCTCGAAATGAAAAAGGCATCGCGGCGGGATTACAAAAGATTATCTAGTTCCCGAATTTCGAAATTGGATTCGCCATTTCCTGTATTCGTGGAGTCGGTTTTGGGATTGTAGGACAAGTATATTGTCACGTTTTCGAGTGTTTTTATTTTACATCTAGAATATTTCAAATGTTTACGAAATCTAAAAATACAGCTACAGCTTACCTTAAACCACCAACAATCAAAAGAAAACTGATGTAATGGCACATTTTGGAGATTATAATGGGATTTATTTATATATTTATTTATTATTTATTTCCATTAGGGGATTACAGGCGTGATGTTATGTTACGTTATTTATAAGTAACGTAGTAAAATCTCCTTCCCTGTATCTACTGCAGTACTACAACAACAAAGACAATATACCGTTACGTCAGTGCAGTACTACTATTATATATTTTTCAGCCGATAAAATGAATTGCTTTCATTATGTATATCAGTTAGTTAAAGTTCTAAGGCAGGAGTATTTTCAGTTTATTCAGTAAACAGAAATACATTCATAATGTATGCACTTACGTACGACATTAGTCCTTCTGCTATCAGATTGATTGATATTTTAAATAATAGATGCTCATTAGCTACAGTATCTATGTCACAACTGTCTTTCCTATCGACAAACTTCGAAAGACCTCTCAATGGAAATTCCATTCCATTCTTGTCGCATTCATCTCATTTTCTGACGTCACTTAAAAGGTATTTTAGTGCAAAAAGTTTACACAAACCAGTTGCTTTTTAACGTTGGACTGCTGAAATGCTTTCGTGTTGCTCTTCAGAGGATCCGAGTTGTTATTTCTCTCTTTGGTAAGGAACGCTTGTAAAAGGAAATGTTTGTTCAAAAGGAAACGTAAATTCTCGAGTAGCGTATTTTTGAAAATTAACTTTAGAAATAAGTACGAGTTTAAAAAGTTGCCAGACAACGTACATCTTAGAAAGCATTCAAAATAAAATAGTACGGAAACGATTTTTCTCGTTAATTTAATTGTAAGAGGAATGTGAGGCGACGACCAGATTAACTACTGTTATCCGTTAGATATACTATATCTAACGGATCAATCTCTAAAACAACTGTGATAAAAGTAGAAGAGACGAAAGAAGTTTGTCAGAGCTATAGCTGGTGAAAATCCTTATTTTCTGCCTAACCCTATCAGAAATAGGCGTGACTATAACTAACTTGGTGAAGTTTCACCTGCCCTGAATCTCAGGAGTTTAAGTTACAAGATCGATACTTTGATGGTAACTTTCCGGCGCCTGTTTGGAATACTTGCATAGTCGTGCCCCAGTTCCAAAATATCAGCCATTTGGAGCTAGGCAGCAGGGATCAGTGGCCGATGCTTATAATTTTAAAATTATTTATCCATATCTGTGTTTATATAGCCAGTCTACAGTTCACAGTACCTTGCTTTCGTGAAATGGAAAAAACAAATGATAATTTAACATTGTCATACTAGAATGTATCTATGCAACAATTTTAACTTCAAATTCAGCGTGTCTAATCTGTCATGCAATTTGTACAACTTGGCTTCTGTCCTTTGAGTTATAAACGAAATTGCGGTTGTCCGTGAGAAGTGGTTTAGGAGTCTTGAATATTTGGACAAATTTAAAGGAATTAATGTTACTTCGACTTTACGAGACTTGAATAGTTGTTGATTGTATCTTCGTTGGTGCTAAATTGATTATTATTAATTAAGTTTACTATGATAACTTTAGATTGATAACCTAGGTTTGAAATTGAGTCTCCCACTCTCAGAGGTCTCGGTCCAAATCCTGGCACGTAACTCTTGACTTTTTACTTTAAAGAATACATCGCGAGGAAACCTGCCCACATTTTATAGTATGTTAAAAAATGTTTAAGGTTTCCGAGTTATATGAAATCCGCACTCGGGCAGCATGGAAGGCCATGGCCTAAGACTCTGTCACTATGAGAGGAGAGAGAGGTCCAGCACTGGACAATAAAATGGTTGGATCAAAAAGAGATTAAAATTATTTCAGCTTTCATTATTCATCCATTCATAGCCACAGCTCATTCATAAGCACAGCTCCACTGGTAGCACCAATCGGCGAAACTGGACTCTTCAAACCCCACGTTTATCGTTCCGTTCTTTATTCAAGAATTAAAGTCTTTATTGAGTTTAAGCGGAACGTTGAACGGTAGTCACAGGCGGAACAAGTCGTACGGAGCATTATTATAAATTGCATTGGATTACAGATAAGCATTCATACACAATGGCACGTTTGTAACTTAATCCTGATTCATTGTTCGCTCACAAAAGTAAATATAATCCTCATATATCGTTTCCATAGCAACTGTATGGATAAGAGGGGATAAGATAGATTTATTTGACGGTGTAGTGAAAGACTATTATCGTTTCCTGTCGGACATTTCTGAATTATATATTTAGCAATCCTCATAAGAAAGCCTCTAGCAGTTAAGTACAAGAGCTGTTTAATACGAAACTAGGGTCCAGTACTACGAGCGGAAAATGTTATACAGGAATTCTGTAATACCTATCTTACGAGAATTTTGTGTATAAGAATATGGCTAAGTCTCAGTTTGATAGGAGACTCGGGTCCGGCAGCGGAATAATCAAAAGGGTCGAAGAAAGCTTTATGTAAGATGATAATTCCAGGCCAACATAATTTAACAATTTCATTTGTGTTCTCACATTCTACTTCACTACATAGTATAAAATAAAATTCGCTTTCCGCTGTCTGACCCTATGTAGGTACGCTTAAATCTTTAAAAATACGCAACTGATTTTAATGGTTTTTTTTAATAGATAGAGTGATTCATGCGGAAGGTTTATATGTATAAAAAACATCTATCATATAGTAGAGAAATACCGTTATTTTTAAGGTTTCTAATGTGATGTCGTAAATAATTACATTGTTTGCGACGGGGGCGGGGCGAAGTCGCGGGCAAAAACTAGTAACTCATAATATAGGTATTAGAAAGATAAATGTGAAATATGTAGACCGAAGGGGTGGTAGAAAAGGACAAAACAGAATACAAAGGGAGTGTTGATGGGTGTAAGACCCAAAGTGACCTATCTTAACCAAATAAGTAAGATACTGGCTGACGGAGTCAGAAGTCTCCGAAACCAGCATGTATATAAAGAAAGTGATGAATGTAACATTAACTTCATTTCTGGAAAGGTCATCTTTATACTCTGTTCTGTTTTCGACGTGGTGTGACATTATAATAATATATTAAACTCAATACAGTACACGCATTTAGAATGTTCGGTAAACCGATCTCAACTCTTACGGGACGAGTTCCTCAAGGCTTAAATCAAAAGCCGCACATTAAATAAGATATCGTTAAAGCTTAACAATTTCACGCAACAGAATCCTCTTAATGCTCAAAATCGTACTGAAAACAAGGAAATACTCTTTGCTCGGAACGCTCTTACAGTGACCACACGGGTGTGGGGTAGGCGTCAAGCGATGTTTTATCTACCAATCCTTTGTACTGTTCCGTTTTTGCATACAGGTTTCATACTAAGAATAGAATAGAACCTATTATAAAAGTTTCCTTACATTTTTATTTAAAACTTTAATTTATTGATATTTAATTTTAAAATCAATTTTAGTAACTTAAATATTTTAGTAACTTAAATACGGTGTTTGCCAGTATTTAAGTTATTTTGTATCAAGTTTTATGCACCTTTCATATTAAAACATTAATGAAACGTTTCTGAAAATCTTTGTATGTATCCATATTAATGGAATTAAATATTTAAAGGTTTCCTTTATCTTTTTAATTTTTTTAAACTGTGCGACAATTTAGAGTTCGATTCCCGACAAAATCTGAATGCGTCATGAATATCTCACTATATATATAAACCACTAAAGGAAGGGCGGACTTATTTGTATGAAATAATGTGTATTTTATTCATTTATTTATGTAATAGCCTAGAAACTAGGGATTACAAAGGGCGAACCCTAATGCCTAGCGACATTGCCTTCCAGTCCTTGTTGGGCGACGTCGATAAAGTGACGTGGACTTATGAAAACAACAAAACATGCCATCTTAAAAACCTTTTATTCATTAAAATTCATATTATTAATATTATAAATTAGAAAGTGTGGTTTCTTTGCCCGTTTGTTTATCCTCATTGCATTTCAAAACGGAGTAACGGAATGATGCGAATGTTGGTATGGAAATAGTTTTTAGGGTTAGTGACATAAGCAAGTAAATATACGGTATGACATGTGAACAAAATAAATTCTTATGACCACGCGGACGAAGCGAAAAATATTATAATTGGTAAAGTACATACTAAGTATATGTATATATTTTAACGATTACTTCTCATAAGGGTCAACAAAAGTTAAGGATTCTCAAGAGTTATTATCCTGGCAGCGCTTGCGCTCACCGCCCCTCTTTCATCGATCATCCTACGGGTTCATTTATTATTATTATCCGTTAAGTTTGACCGGTTTAATTATTGAATTCAAACTCAAAAACTGATGACATAAAAATTGAAATCAACACCGACATCCGATCGTGACTAATTCAACATAAACGCAGCCGGTTTGAATATGAATGGGTGCTTAAATTTGAATAACAATCGATTTATTAACAATAAAAACTAATTTATGAATATTTGTTATCATTACATCTCGAATAAAAAAGCCGAAACAAATTACACTTTATATCCCACGAAAATGAAAAAAATTAATTATATTATTTATTTATACAATTTTCTATTTGTCCATTGTCAACGCGCGTCATGTGATCAGTTGTGCAACTAGGACGTGGCGGTTTCCTTGTGATACTTTATATTGTTATAATGAACTAGTTGTTGACGGCGGCTTCGCTGGCACTTATGTAAAAAGATGAACATTCAGATGTACATATATTTTAATTTGATAAATTGACACTACAACGTAAAAAAAAAGATAATTTTACCGATTGCAACGAGGTTTTTCTGTAAAAGAAGTAACTACAGAAATAATAATGAAGTAATATATTTCTAATGTATGCGCCGTTCTGCTTTACGTCTGAAGGGTGTGGTCGGACATATTGCAACTTGGTCCTTTAGGGTAGAGATGCAACTGCGAGAAACTTCAAACGATTTTCCTTATTTAATATTTATAAAATATACCTATTTTATTGCATAGGCTGACAAATATGCAAACGAGTCTGGTGCTAAGTGGTTACGAATGGACACGAATGGGCATTTGCAATACCAGAAGTGTCACCAAAGTGTGAATAAATAAATACAAATAAACCACCTGTGTCACCCGTATTATATTTTATATTAATACTATAGAAATGTAGACAACCCTAATGCTCATCTCCATTATCATAGGCATAGACTTGTTTTAATTATATCTTATAAAATATTACAATCCCACGGGATCGAGAACATCACGAAAACTACTCTCGGTAACATCTGTTCCAGCCCTCAACAATTAGAATAATCAAAACAGATAGATCTACCCACGCCGTAGAATAAAACAGCCACGCAAATATCACAACTACTGGAGGCTTAGAGCGTACTCCAAAATGGTGTTCATCTTCGTACATTAAATTTATTAGGTTACTTTGATATTACCTACGTATTAATTAACGAAAACCGATTTAAGCCGAACCGAACCGAACACGGTGGCAACTTATCTTTGTCGATGCAGCAGCTGGCGCAGCCTGTTTGGGTTTGAAATTCAGTCCCCAATTCCGGGCCTGGGTTCAAATCCTAACAGTTACGCGCATTTTCTAACTTAAAATTCACATATGACGGTGAAGGAACACATTTGTCAGGAAATTTTATTAAATATTGTATATTAATTTCTTCTGAGGTGTGTCAAGTCTGCCAATCCGCACTTGGCTAGCGCGATAGACTGTGGACTTAAACTGTCTCAACACGAGAAGAATCTCGTGTTCAGAAGTGAAACAATGAAAGGTCGATATTAAATTGCACCGGAAATCAGCGGTAGTTTCAATACTGTGTGAGGGTGTGGTACGCAGACTTTATACATACATATATACATACAGCACATTATATACTGACTCAATAAAACTTTAATCGGCTCGACTTTGGTCATGTACTCGTTTATTTAAAACGCAATCAACAAAAAAGGAGACCAAATTGCTAAAAAAATCTTTGCTACGATTACAAAAATATTTTTTCTAATACCGGGACAATTGCGAGACTATTTTTTCCTTTTATATGTATATCCGAAGGCACAGTCGTTATGACTAGAAGCGAAAATCAAATAAAAATACCTTTTTTCTAATTCAGTCCAAATAGACGGCAAATATTTTGTGAATTTATTTCTGTAGCAAAAATCCTCACACACTCGTAATCCGGGACGAAGGGCGTGGGAACCAAAGTTGACGTGCAAACAAAAGGTAACTTTGAATCCATTCTACCTCTCTTTCATTATAATTGTGAATACATGACCATGGGTAGCGGTGACCATGTAGAACTCAGATCTATTCCATATGTTAAAAATTTACTGGTGAATACGGCAGTTACTGACCGATTAGATAATACAATATTCATTCTTACAGATTCGCAATTCCAAGCCAAAAGCTACAAATCCTGTACAAATATTTTTCCAAACGAGAAAATCGAATTAGCGACATCAAAGAGAATGGCGTCGATCTAATTAGTTCAACCCATGCTATTTTCACCATAACGTAGGTAGTCTAAAAATACATTTATTTAGGTAAATGTATATATGTATATGGATATGTATAAGGCGCGGAGGTGTAGGGGTGGCCATAAATCTTTTACCGTAACTGTCAAGGATATAGATCAATTAAATAAATATATTAACGTATTAGATTCGATTCAAATAAAATAAAGTAATGATTAAAATAAATTAAAAATATATCCTAAATTATTAGGTATTACAATTTATAAATTCTTTCAAACCCTATAACAATTCAAAAAACTGTAAAGAATAAGATGTAATTCAAAAAGTTACTCAATCATTTGGAACCAAAAAAATTTAGTCGCCAAAACAACATTTCTTAAAATTTGTAGAGCGTTTTTCGCACCAATAGAAGAAAAAGTTGAAACGAAAACTTACTGCTCTCCTTTCAGTTCATACCGCCGCAAATTGTACGGAAATATCTCTTATCTTTTTCAATACACTGCCACAAACACGAATATGTTAAATCCACTGTCACCATTAATTCATAAAACACAGCGCGACAAAAATAGTGCGATCATACGACAATCCGATTTTTACGGGAGATGGTGTAAATGAGCCAACGCGCACCACGTATTGGCAACACGACGGCTCGGTCGCGACTGACGCGGCCGCGGCCGGGGCGCTCGCTGACGGAAAAACGCGGGAAATGGCAAAGAAAATGTGCGAAATTATTTTTTATCTGTGCACATTCACATCTTATTTCACACCGTAGCGTCCTTCTGCTCCTGTTATGGCCTATTCTGCCTTATGTTTTAAAATATAGTTAAAACCACTCTCCATGAGGTGGCCCGTCTGCCTGTTTACTGAGCTCAACTATAAACATATATATATGCTTAAAAATGCTTAGTGTCGTAGCGATAAATACAATGTTTGTATATATTTCGGGAAATATTAAATAATAATAATAATAATATTATGTGTAGTAATTTGTAAAAGTTTATACACGGCTATCTGATTTAAATAAGGCAATTAAATGTCTGTTTTAGTAACCGGACAGCGGAAAAACCTACATACATACTATCTTATACTTAGAATAGACATTTTATTGCACGCATTGACAGAACAAACAAATATACTCTTCCCACAAATATGTGAGCTATAGATGGGAATCGAACCCTCGACGTCCGGCTTAGAAGTCCGCGTGTGTAACCACTCGACCA
Source organism: Agara michaeli (assembly GCA_018245675.1). NCBI lineage: Eukaryota > Metazoa > Arthropoda > Insecta > Lepidoptera > Hesperiidae > Agara > Agara michaeli. The sequence goes on from DWDX01000270.1 coordinate 28,979, forward strand.
CGAGACCAGTACGTGGTTGTACATTTTAATTACTTTAATTATTTATACATGTATAATTACTTCGTTATAACTTTTAATAGCTGATAGACGTTTTGTTTTTTAATGAATTCTTCACATGTTTTATACGTTTTTTATACAATGTCATTTGTAACAAATGTTAATAGCACAGGTAGGTATTATAAATCGAAAAATACCTTTATATTAATTGGCAATTAAAACCAATTTATTGAATAACATAAAAATACTGTGTATATATATACTAAACTAATCTTTTTGTACGTCATTATGTTCTACAAAACATTAGGACATTATTTTGTTCTATCATCAATAGTATTTGCAGCGCACGCGATGTAATCAATTTTATAGGTCTTTTATTTACCGTGCTGGAGTTTTGGTAGGGATCATTATCGTTTTTAAAACAAAATATAGCCTATGTCACTCAGTGATAGCGTAGCATTCTGCTGGCGAAGGATTTTGAAAATCGTATCAATAGTTTCGGAGATAATCTCCTATATACGACCTCACTCACACATCAACTATTTATAATATTAGTTACACACGCACACATTCAGATACGCACAGTTTTATGACGTTATACGAGTGTAAATAATGATTCTATGCGAATAAAAGTAGCAAAAAATAGCTAAAAGATAATAATTCTAAAAGTGGACTCGTTAATGTGTAAAGATATTGAAAGGAAGCCGTAAAGTAGCCGCAAGAGAGAATGCACACTTGAAGCGAATCTCTTTTCGACTGTGCTTTTTATATCGGGAGATAAAAGCACGTCAAGGACAGAGATACTTGGTGCTCGGTGCTTTCGGCCTAACTCTATAGGAACCTATCGTGATGGTATAGTAATTGTGAAACAAGCTGCGCTCAATAAATGTCGTCGCTGTAAAGGAAATCACATTATATTTCACAAGTAACTCAATTTTCACTCAAAATGTAATTCCGATGTATATTTATTCACCTGCGCTAATGATTCAGTCGTATTCGACCACAGATAGCGTCCTCTAGCAGAAGTGACATCGATGATGCAGAGGAAATAACCACTGTCAACTCGTTTATCTCGAATTTATGTAAATGTGTTTATTGTAATCGTAATCTTTATTATGTGTTATTGTGTCTTCGCGTGGAAATGAAATATAATTATATCGTAAATATGAAATACATCGTTGCGGATCACTGACGGTTGATGTTTGCTCTGCGTTTGAAGTCTACATATCATTTCTACGGCATCTATTGCTCTATGGTCCGAACGAAATTGGGTATACTTTCTTGACACTTCCATTATCCATTTTGCTTACAAATAATACATTGAATTGATTTAAATGTTTATAGACTGAGTTATTTATCGATCTGTACATAATATCAGTGTTTAATTTATGTACTCGAGTTCAGGTGAGATCATTGTTTTATAGTGTTTAAAATCTGTTAGAGAGATCAATCAAACTCTGGGGACTGGGGTTCGAATCTATCCACGGACTTCTGATTGTCCTAAATTATTGTCACTTAACTGTCAAATGAACAGTGTGCAATTGACTACAGTGTTTGTTGGTTGTCTCCCGCGCACGCTAGAGCATACACAACTTACGTTCAATACAATAAAAACAGGTCATTATGATGCCTGGAAGCATCAACTCCTTCAAATAATAATATCTTGGGACACTTTCCTACGGCCATCTGATCCCAAACTAGCCCGAGCCTGAACTGATCACCAGACAGCTCAAAAATACATATTATTTACACAACACATCATAATTATAAAGGATTTTTTTTGGCTGACGGAGGAGTCAAGAGTCTCTGAAACCGGCGTGTATGCATGAAGAGAATGATGAATGTAGACGAAGCGCGTCAGGTTTGCAAGGACAGAGATATTTGG
>DWDX01000271.1:0-30856 GCA_018245675.1 Agara michaeli
TGTGTGTGTGTGTGTGTGTGTGTGTGTGTGTGTGTGTGTGTGTGTGTGTGTGTGTGTGTGTGTGTGTGTGTGTGTGTATGTATGTAACGAATAGGCTCAAAAACTGCTGAACCAATTTCAAAAATTCTTCCATTTGAATGCTACATTATCTCTGATGAACATAAGCCATAAAATATTTTCAAAAACGTTAGGGATCCGTATAAAAACTTCAATAATGTAACCCAACGTGTAAAAAAAATACCAAAATAACCGCCATATCGCCTGCGCTGCGGAAATTATTGACAATAGAGCAATGTGATGTACTGGCGTGCGAAGTCGGGGCGGGCCGCTAGTCTTCAATAACATAACTAAGGCATCATTTATTATAATTTTTTATCAGGCAGCACTGTCACTATTTTAAATTGACAACAAAATTTAAAATATATATTCAGTTTTCCGGTGCTTAGTTGATCACGTTTTCTATCAAATTGATACATTGACACGAATTATTAAAGTCCCATATCACGCAGATAAAAACCTGCGCGTTAACAACCAAAATATCCGTTCGTCAGAGCGCTTCCGTTTGACGGCACCGCGCTCGCTGTTAGTGAAAGGTCGAGATCTCGCGCGTCAACATCTTGATATGAGCGATAGTCTATAGAACCACACTAGTGCGTCTCCACCGATTGCGTATTTGCATAACCGCACTGCAGTTTTAGTTACATTTATTTTTCAACCCTTTTATTGTTTTCCCGAACACTGTTTTCCTCTAGTAAATCGTCTACACTGATTTCCAAGTACGATTTGATAGAATTCACACATCCCAAGGAATATTATGGAGAACTGTACGGTTTGCAGGGTTTCTCCAGTGTCCTTCAGCGTTAAGTGAATTATATTAAATTTTAATTTACCAAACGCACTAAGCTTTAACAGATGTGCGTGCCACGACTTGAACCCACACGAGGCTATCACTGCCTTTAGTTTAATACATTGTCCGTATAACTACAACACAGAACCGGTAACTTGTAATTAGCATTCCGTCGGAGAACAACAGTATGCAACAATGCTGGCCGACCACCAATGGCTCGCATCCTACTTCAATCGTTTAAACGTTATATTTCAGAGAATTCATTTTTGTTTTGAATTTTTTAATACCGATTTCCAGGTGTTCAATAGTGCGTATCGCGTTAAACATCGAGATATCCCTGCAGAGCTCTGATTGCTGCTGCTGATGAATACGTTAACTCATCCGATGGAGTGCGTCCATTCAAAATTTTTAGTTTAGAAAAACACCAGCACTATTTCAACGATATTGATATTTACGCCGCCTCCTACCACCCCTCGTGCGGTATTGGAGAAATGGCGATGAATATTCAGGATATTCCATATTTATATGTTTATTTTTAAAAACGTCGGTACGTATGCAAAACGTCAAGTTTGTATTGTATGATTTTACGCGGAAGCGAGCAGACGTAACAACAGAGGTTTCAAAAAGGAATGTATGTTTAAAAAAAGATTGGAAAGATCACTCTTAGCTAGAGCTCTTTTACTCAATAGTTGAACAAAATTGAAAGGCATTTATTGGGTACTAGCTGTGCCCCGCGATGTTACCTGCGAAGATCCGGATCCAGTGGGAATATCGGGATGAAAAATGCTCTGGGTTATCAAGCTTGAAGTCAATCTGTGCGTCAAATTTCATACGAATCCATAAAGTCGTTTTTGACCAGTCTAGTTACGCGTCAGATTAGATTCATAAATTCGAACTTTACGTAGTATTTAAAGGAATTTCGATCTTCGCTTTAGAACCTTAAATGTTTCAGGTGTAAAATGTAGCTATAAAAACTCTTCTATATTCCAGTGGTACTCTCATTAAGATTGATTAAGCCGTTCTAAGAATTACCCCGTACAAATAGAAAGACAGACAAAAATTTTAAAAAAGTTTATCATGTCTTGGTATCATATAAATAACTATAAACACTTGAGAAAACATACTTATTTTGAAATCACACATAACATTGTGAGGCACGAAAGTATATTCAATAGTTATACTAGCAAACAATTTCGATGTACAAAAGACGCATGTAACAAAAATATCCGAGTTGTAATACGTAGATAAAACACAAACGAAACTTCGTTTGCTGTTATCTTTGTACATGGCCGTACAAAAGTGCAATCCGGCAGGAATTTTGAGTTTCAGATAGCGACCCATTGACGATTCGGCCCTCGGTTGGTTCCTTTGTGCCGCGCTGCGATGTAGATTTTTCACCTTTGTAGCGACGCGACTCGTGTAACTGCTCTCGGGGCCATACGTTTTGACAAAGAACACGTCGATACGTGAATTTAAAGCGGCACATTGAGTATTGCACCGCAGTATGCGAGATGCGGTTTACTATGTCTCACTTTATTGTCTCCCTCAACATCTGGACATATGTTGGATAACACCACTGTTGTCTGTCTTGTTCTATTCTTTTTAAATAAATAAAAATATTATTTGTTATAATTATTTTGTTCGTTTTTATTTTCTTAAATATCCTCCGTTTGGTCACCTACTTTTAATATACACACATTTATTGTGTGTGCATTTTTAATGTGTGTGTGAATTTTATACACAATTGAACTCTTTTTAAAAACCGGCAACGCATTAGCAACTTCTCTGGTGTTGCATGGAGAATTTATGTCGAGTAACCGAAAAACTAGGTTTACTCGGTTTGATTTTAGCCATAGCAAGTGTTCGGAAGGTTACTCGGGGCTTCTTTATGTAGGTTTATCGTGCGAAAACATGTATAATTGTTTTAGAATAGCAAGTGTTCATGTATGACTTCAGTCTTATTTGAGGTTAGATACTGATATGCACAGGCTGCAGTGACCGCAAAAATGTTACATGTAGGCGAGTGCATCTTTACATTGCTAGTCATATACTCGACTCTGAAACCGAGCTATTCGCCCGAGTATGAGTCGTTGAAGAATTGGCGAGTTAGCCGAGTACAAAGTTCTAAACAAGTACTCGAGCCATGCCTAGTTATGATTAGTAACTTATAAAATTTTATCAACTGTATAAAACAACTATGAAACATTCATACAACCCTCCATAAATAATCTAAATTAATTAGAGCCCACGTGACCACGTGCCAACGTGAAAGCCGTGACAATTTCAATTAAAAAGGAAATAAAACACCGCGTGAAAGTCGTATAAAAACCCAATTAAACTCTAAATATTATAATAGCACTTTAGCGGTCATTAGCGTGATAATTAAATACAGGACATGGAAAACCTGTAGAAATTCCCGCCATAATTTATGTCATTGTGTTATCAGTACTGTGGCTATATTACAGTTAACGATAAAGCGAGTTAACAATTGACCGATTAACTGGTCACGGAGACGTGTTCCGTACACGCGAAAAAAACAAGTACATACAACAATATAAGTAAGTACCTATGCATTAAACGTTATATATCAGATAAATAGTATAATTAATCTCATAAAATGAATCGCTCTCGACGTATTTTCCCTGAGAGTTTCCGTGCTTCGACGGCCGCATTTAACAGTCATATCCGGCTGTTATGAAAATGTCGATTAAGGTTGTCGGAGATAGAGCGGTTCGGAAACTAAAAGTAATAAAACATTGTGGATTACCTATTAAACTAAATCCAGCTTTAAATATGACTGGAGTACCTACTATGCGAGTTCGAAAATAGTCTGTTACATTTTTAATTCTCGAAAAGAATATTTTCTGTCTAATTAACAAAACGTTGAAGGCTTGCCACATCATCGTCACAATGTATGTATATTTAGACAAAACATATGTTACATTACACTACATATTTCAATATTTTCTCCCACGGCCTTTGGCCTTAAATTGAATTTAAATAACTTTAACTCAACAGAAAACCAACAAACTTGTAATAATAAATAATAATAATCTTTATTTGCATAAAACACGGTATTTATACAAGATGGTTGGATGTTCTAGTAAGTTTCAGATGTGTTCTACCGAGCTAGTCGGTGGGCCAAAAAAAGCTTATCCATCTAGATAAGATGTTTATCGTTTTCTGGCAAGTAACGGCTAACGGAAAAACTGCTCGTCGCTACCCTCGCCCCAACAGCAAACACGTTAAGAAGGTCGAACATGTGTACAGAGCTCATAACATTACTTATTGCAAGAAACGATGTCGGCTCGGGAGCGTAATGCCAAACTGTGCGAAAATATTTTTTTGGGGTATACGTTTAGTAGATCAAAGAGAATTAAACATTCTATACTCTCAGCTACAGAGTGGAATTATTAAATGTAAATGTACTCAAATATATCGGCGTGAGAGCAATAAATATTTCAACGTCCGTTAACGTTTCATCCGCAATTCTTGTGAGAAGGCCGGAGGCGAGCACGCGTGCCCGACGCTACGGTCTATTATAAAACTTACAAAGCTGTTGACTAATTTTTCCACACAGTGTTTTTAATAAATTACAAGCAAAAAAAATTTAAAAAACACAAAAATCTTTGTTTACAATGTTTTTAAATACGTTTCTTTAAACAAAAAAAAATACTGCACTTTTCTCGCTACAATGGTCGTCGGTACAGCGAGCCCGTTGTCTCCGAGCCGCTGACTCCATCTCCAGCCATTAAGATAATGAAGACTCGAATAAAAATATCTTTATTTATGCAAATAGAAATAACGCAAAAGGGTCCCCCAGCAGCCTTTCACAATTAGCTCCACTACGGTACCGGGGTTTATTTTTATTCAGCGAGCGGTCTAACGCAAAACCTGTTGTATTCATTATAAACATCGCTAAAAATATAAAGTAGTACGCCACTGCCACTTATAGCGAACGTGAATGTTTACGATTTCGTGCCGTCTCAAGGACGTACAGACAACAACAAGGGAAACCTACACGTATTACTGGAACCATTGAAAAGCTCGCGCCCACCAGTTACCGATTTGAATATTTCACTTTCCTCCATGAACGTGTCGTAACGTTTGTGCGTCAATAAATCTAATACCTATTCGTATACATCCCTCAATTCCATTTCATTCGCCGATACATCGATGCGTATGTAACCGGCGGAAAGCATAGCGTATTACTTATTCAGTACGACACGCGAATAGCGCCGTGCGAAAGAGCAGATGTTCAGTATCGGGCAGATACGAGTAGTAGCGCCTACATGCGAGTTAAAAGGAAAACACGACGACTCATACAGGCTAATGTAGGGAGGAAATGTGCCACTCATAATTTGTACCTGATGGATACGTACTTGTCGAGCGGTCGCTGCACGATTCAATAAATTGTTTCACGGTGCTGGTATGGCGCCCCGTGACTTCGCGGGGCACGTAACACTCAATAATTTATGAACCATATTTCATTCCTATTCCACTCTATTAACGATTGATTTAAAATGAGTAATCTACGTAAAACTATTCCTTCTTAAAATGCAAGTCATCTCAGTAGAAAATACCAATAAAATAGGTTACGTTACATTTTGAAATAAGGTGCCACAGCACCATATTTCTGCCGCGACATAAGCTGTATTGTACAGCATAAACTCGAATCATACAACAAAAGCAAATAAAAGCACGTGTTCATTTAACAAATACCTAAAACGAGTCCTTGAGTCAAGTACTTATTAAATAAAAAAAAAAAATACAGACGAATTGAAAACCTCCTCCTTTTTTTGAAGTCGGTTAAAAGCACTTAACACCTATCTTATATTGAAAAGAATAAAATAATTGATAAACTCTTCAATTTGACATGACACGCAAAAAACTTCCTTCCTTTCTTTTAATTTGTAGCAGTTTTTGTTACAGTTTTTAATTGACAAAAGCAAACATCGAAAGCTCAATACCAACATCGAAAGTACATTCCTAAATGTACACATGTATATAGCGCAACGTACACGGTAGTATTTTAAAAACGTAATGCCATTAAACAAAGACCCCTGAAAGCCGATAAGTCCGCGCCGTGACTCGTTAAATCGTCACGAGATAAGAGTTCAACAGTTCTGGTTCGCGAGTAATCCATTCCGAGCCGATAGACAATACAACGCTGCAGAGTTCACCTTTCTCGTTTAGCTTCGGTTGTTATGTTACATCGGATAAAGTGTACAATTGCTTCAGTAGGTACATGCATAGTTAATATGTGTAATGACAATTTCTTTTAGTGATAATTAAATTAAATAGTAATTAAATTAACCGACCAAATAATTACAACGGACCGTAGTAACGGTCATGCTCCACCAACTAAGCCATTTTTTGTATTAATTCGACAATCAAGTCACTAACACTACGTAGTAATATCAAATCCTATTGTTATTTCCTTTCACGTTCGACAAAACGTTAAATTTTTACGTCTTTATTTCTGTTGTAAATAATTTTCCTCAAAAAGCAAGCACGTACACTTGAAATGTTCGCAATAAAACATTTTTAACGAATCTTTTCCGCGTCCTTAGCTCACACACGGCACATTAACGTATTCGGGCGAGGCCGTATTCCGGGCGGCTCCCGGCGGCGCCCAACAGGAAAGGCCTAGGCTTCCTTCCGTTCCGTGCCCGCCTTTATTATGACTTTATTACGTACAATGAAAATCATATTTACGGAGATACACGAGACATAATAAACACATGCGCTTGAAGAATGGCGGGTACACCCCCTCATATGAATTTTCCCTTCCCGGTGAGCATCTGGCATATTTGCTGCTTATTACGAACACAAAGAATCCGAAAACTCTATTCGCGTCGCGCCTCTATTGCCACTCGTTGACACATTCGTGCATTACGTTATTCCGGTGGGAAGCGCGCATTTTTCATAGCGAGATTTGAGTAGCACCTACGCCGGGAGCACCTGTCGCCTTTCAGCCAGTAATATTATATTACGTCTCAAAGGGTTCGCCCGAAGGCGCCACACAAACGCAAACGGAACCGTCGTACTTTGCCGTCGCCGTGTCAAAGTCGACGGGTGCAAGGCGACGCCGCGGACGTGCGATATGATTATACAATACAAGTCGTGCAGCTAGTTTTTGGAGCATTATGCGTGGAACCTGACGCCTGTCGCGTGTCATTAGCCGACATGCAGAAGCAATACACGACGCTTATAGCCGCGTTCGGTCTCAGAAACACAAAGCAAACACATTCACTCCATCGGCGCTACAGGTACACTGTATCGTGACTCGAGGAAAATGTACAGTAGTACTGAAAATATTAACACGCGAAAACGTATGTTTTCTTGGCGAATGTATTTATTATTGCATTTTATTTTGCAAAAACGCGCACACTCGCCTCTACCGTAATTATCGGCGGCAGCCCCCGCGCACTCACTAAATGCAACTATAAATTAAGCTCGTGCTGTTTCTTTATTGCTTCATAATGGGTAGTTTCGACCTCTCTATTTGAAGCGTAACGTGAAAATAAAAATATTTTAAAACCGTGCAGCAAATGTTCGTAAACAAATTCACGAGCCATTAAAGCCTACTTTAAAATCATAGAGGCGGGACGAAGCTGCGTACGTGTGTACACGAAGCTGGGTATTTCACGTGACTAGTATTCGAAATTATGTTAAAGCCGGTGGTAGTTTCATTAAATAAGTTAATGTTAAAATATATATTAATTCTAATTGATGGTCACTATACTTATTAGAAATATTCGAGAACTTAACTTTTCGCTAACCCAAAAAAAAACAGTAATTACAACCGTCTGAGAGGTAAGTTTAAATTTACATTAATTCAATTCGTATAAGCTCAACTGAATTTACGAGGAAAATTCGATTCCGTCTAAAGACACATCTTGATAGAACCAATATCTTCAATTCAGAATTAACTTATTGAAAGCTCTCAGCCAAACGACAGCTTAATACAAGTAGATCGATCGAGTCTCCTTCACCTCAAGTTTCTTTCTGTTTTCACACTAAACAAGAACATTCAACAACATTACAAGTTCGTAAATAACTTTATAAAATATATTTAATATTTAGAAATAAACTATAGAGTCATACATCATAATCATATGTGGCTTGTAAACTCTTGAAAAAGACGAAGCTTCCAATTATTAGTTTTATTCTGTAGCTGCTAATGCAAAAATGTCATACTTTAAGGTTATTACCTCGGAGAATATTATAAAGCCAGGACTCTGGGCCTAGTTCAAACCCCAGACGAGAGGGCAGAGCCGAATTATAAGCCGGTAGACTGCATCCTAGAGATAAGAAGGGTGTGTTGGGTGTGTAATTTATTTACGATAAACTTATGAACAGAACTCGATCTAATTTTAGATCTCAATACTTTAAGGGGCCGAGATGTTTGAATAGGAACTTGGCCCTTAATTTACGTAAGTGTTTTTGGTGGGATGTGTTCACCATGTAACACGTAAACTCGATCATAATCCATCCAACCGCAAATAGTCTAGAATGAATTGCTGTAGATTCATATAATGCCATTAACTGAAACGACTGTATTCATCCAGCCGCGATACAACAATAAACTGTTTGGAACAACTATAAGTCAGCGTTGAATTAAATTATTAACTCGAAGCTCCAACAAACACTCCGGCTCGCGACGGTTTAATGTTCCTGCGGGACTGCATAAGCGGCAGACTGTATTAGAGAAGACTTTTCAGTATATTTCTATAATACTGTAATCATAGGTTGGTCCTTCAAAAATTATCTTTATCGTCTGTCTGTTGATTGCCATCTATAACAGCCATTCAGTATCGCATAGATAGATATAAGATTAAATAAAGCGTAAATTTTTAAAATTGTCCTTTGGGTGGTGGCACATTCCAGTAAGTGAAAGGTGAAAGTCAAAGGTTCAAAAGATGAGATTTTACCGCTAAGCCTGAGTAGCTACGCAATCGCTAGTCTTGATACATACATAAGACAACTTAATACTCAGAAGCTGCAGTGCATTGGTAGTTTATCTATGTGTGTAAAACATTTATTTAAGTGTAAATGAATCGATACCAAAAACACTAAAAAGATTTGATAACTTTATATACAACTGTTCAGCAAAAAAAAAAAACAATAAGAGTTATTAAAATTATTGTTAATAATAAACAAAAAATAACGTAAACAAGTGTTTCTTCAATACAACGTAGCGTTCATTTCAAATAATCTGATCATAAACTAAGTCAAAACGCAAACATATCAAAAGTCAAGGAACGAATTGTACTTGGCGTGGCGCCAAGCAACAGAATCTAAACCGCGGCTTGCTAAAAGCCCTGCATTTAACTTACGAACTTACTAAACGATTGCATAAATATCCGCAAAGTGTACAATTCGTTTTAGTCCACAATTAGTACATAGCTTTACAAACAACTTGTTCGGTCATAAAACTAAGTGGCACAAACACATATCAGACGTCAAGGGACGAATGGTATTTGGCCTAACGCCAACTCAATAATTATCAACTGAGCAACAAAAATAAGTTAAATTTCGTATGTCTTAGCCAAGAAATGTCGTTAAGCCTTTGCGCGTTGGACATTCATATTCAGTTAGAAAGTCGCCTGTGTGGTAAGTAGCAAGCGCGGTCACACACACGCACGCAGAAGGAACGTTCAAAAATATTAAATTCGAAAAATCTTGTATCGAACGCCGAAGTCTTCTTCGAACCGTTTCATTTAACGTATTCGTACATATCGTTTTTTGAAATGAAAATAAACGCAATTGTATACGTTAAGTTAGTATTTATAACGAGTTTATTGCACGCCCTTAAGCAACCCTTAAGCCTTAGTTGCTTAATGTTTACTTCCACCGTCCGGTAGCTAGCTAGCAAATATTTAGCGGAAAGCCGGAGAACTTAGCGCAGTTGGACATTAGCGTCATTAATCACGGGAGAAAACTTAATTGGACGGCCGACGGACAAACTGCTAGGCGGACAACTTTAGTACTTATTTACGCTTGGATATTTCGAAACATTAAAATGTTAAAGTTCTTTCTATTAACCGTAACAACTTATTTTCACTTAATTTATAAAATCAAATCAAAATCGCAATTGGGATGTTACATAGTAGTGTTGTACCAACATTCCAAGGAGCAGACTTCGTAGGTGTTTGATGTAAAAGAAACACCTTCAGACTTTTCAAATTTTCAAAATGTTTTGAAACTAAAACGATGCGCTACAAGTGACTGATTAAGAATCGACTTTATAATTATGATAGCTTAATATTATGTACATAGAACGATACATAAGAACAAGTTTAGATTGAAGGATTCATTTAACAAAAATAATCCTCCTTTTCTGCTTTCCGTCGCAGAGTAAAAAGTCATAATCCTTCCTTTCCGGTTTACTGTAGTTGGGTAAAAAGTAAATGTGTACCACCGACAATTTCTTGGCTCCAACAACTCAGTTAAGACGTTGATGTTTTTACCTTAACCCTTCAACTGCAGTTTCTATTCTTAAACTATACTCGTAGTATAAATATTCATATGAATTTTAAAAATAGTATCCAAATATAAATCACTGATAATATAGAACTTCACCAATATTTGAACGTGAAGTACCGCACTACTTTAAATATTATTCCTTTAGTTAAGCTTTACTGAGTTAATATGGGCTTGAGATTTCAATACTGTTCAACGTCTGGATTTTATGATTTTTGATATAAGAACAATCAAGTGCGATTTAAGTCACGTTCGTAGCGACCCGCTAGCTTTTAAAGGTTAACTTTACTTTCCTATAAATGTTGCGATAATGTTTTCAGCGTTAACTTAGAAAATTACATGCTCACAAGTAACCTTTAAGTTTAAAGCTTTTTGCTTTTAGCGAGCAAATGTTTAGCAACAAGCGCCGAGTTGGTATTAGCGTCATTAATCACGAAGAAAACTTAATTGGACGACCGTACGACGGACAGCCACGCGGAGGAGTTACTTACATTCTTTGATTGTACACATATTGCACAATATCTTGTTTTTATTTTATTTACTTAAACTTCTCCATATGTCACGTAGAAGCATTCAACGTTAAAAAGGTGACAAAACGCATAGGTTTTGGGCTAAAGATGAATATATGTTGATCTAATAGACCATTTGTGAAGTCTGCCTGGCGGCACTTTCTCAGCATGACACAATATAATCTAGTATAATGTTCTAATTTAGAGAAGGAACCCGCGCCCTACAGTGGAACTTGATGTTACGGAAAGATAGATGAGTAGAGATACTAATAACAGCGACCGACTATTTCATTAAACTGAGAAACTTTTAGTGCGCTTTGTAGTCATTTCGTTCCAAGACTTCCTGCGGTTTTAAGCTAGTACTTACACTTATTTCGAAGTTACAACACGGAACAACTTTCGCCGTTAACAATTATGGCAGCAAATTTGTACTTAGCTCCATCATTATGATACAGTGAAAATTTTCCGAGTCACAATGTAAACAAACATGTTCAAGACATTTTACTGTAACTATTTCAAGAATGAAAAGACTTTACAAAAATAGGGAGCAATATTTTGTCTGCTGAAAGAAGACAAAAGTGTATTATACAGGTTGTGTATAGAATAGAACAGATTATCTATTAAGCTTCCAGAAACAATTTTCGGCAGTTGTATTTCAACATAAACTTAATTAAAAGTGTACTTTTCACGTCAATTTGAAAACAGTTTTATTAATGTTATTGCTTAAAGGCTTTAAGATAAAACTCACCTGTCCATGGTTGACGAAGCCGTGCCTGCTAGCGATGTCATCTACGTGCTCCTCGCCGGCCGGCACATGGACCGCGAAGTGATTGTGGTACATCGCCTGCGGGAGGCTTGCGCACGCTTGCAGCGCGGCCAGCAGCGCCAGCGCGCGCCATGACATCACCATGACAGGGAACTTGAGTGCGCTCGGTCACAACCACATCTGGCGCAAACGACACAATAGCACTACAGGACCACTGCAATATGCTTCAACGCTTTGTCATCACCGGCTTATGTTACACTGTTTAATTTCCTCCAGGGCTTCCAAAGTGTCATCCCTCGCTACCTGCAACAAAAACGATTACTTAATGCCACTGAACGTAACGAATATGAAGATACATCTAAATGAGCTAATTACAACGAGCCTCGCTAAATCTCCGAACGAAAGACTCGCGAGAGTTATTAAATTTTAATAAAGCGATAGCCGCTCCCGACGGAGACGCGCGCTCGACGTCATCTTTTTTAAGTACCAACGAGGACTATAAATATAAAGGGATATTTAGGGTACGATAAACATATTTGCAAGCGGCACCGACACAGCAAAGCGCGACGCAATAAACGGACGCACAAATGCGGACAAGTTAAAAAAATCCGCGGGAAATCCCGAGATAATCCTGATAAGCCACGCGGGCAAAGTATGGAAATCCTGACCGTGAATATATCAAAAATATTTATGAAATTTCCAACTGAAATTTATCAGCCGTCCACACCGAGCTGGAATTAAGCCTTTGCGAAGAATCCTTGCGGTGTGTAACGCTTCCGCTTTGAGTGGTTTTTGCAGCGTCCCCTTGTGAATACTTTTAAAGAACATTATAGATAGCATCAGCTACGAGCTACTTGCATCTCGCAACAAAGGAAACAAACTGTAAGGTCACTCGGCGGGTGTGATATTAATATACAATTCCATAAAAATATGGCCTTTTACATTTCAAATTAACATACATAGGTACTTCCAAATGAATTATGAATATTTTTTTATACTTGGGATAATGTTTTGATCTCGGCTGATTAAAGAATGAATAAATTCTCAAATACTTCTTACGTGAAACCGTTCGTAATGAGACATCAAATTCAATTCAAATACATTTGTGCGTCCAATTAAAAGATTATTTCGTTTACTGAGGCCCATGCATGGTTACCATATAAAACACACATAATCTTAAAGGGCAACCACACCGTATTGCAGACTCCGACTCCTAAGAATTATGTTCGTAAAAGCTGGGAGGTGTCCTCGACAGAATCGCGGAATTCTAATATCCTGTTCGTCAGGATTGCTCCGCATAAAACCCTCTGATATGTCGCTTTAAGATTTTCGCGTCGTTTATGGCTCCATATACGTTCCAAGCATTGTAAATTAGCTTTCAGGATAGACTGGGATTTATTCATAATAAATAAAAATATCCTTGTAAGCTCTAAACCATTGAATAGTAAGAAATCAAATTAAGGTAGTTATGATAAACTGCAAATACACACATACACATACAAATATCACGATTAAGTCGAATCGATTGTAAAATAAATATGAATCTACCCTCGAACGATAAATTTGTGAAATTACAAAAATAACATTTATCAAACATTTGAAACAGATTGGTTGTGCAATGTTTAATATAGTAACTAATACTTTATAAATATTTTACGACCATAATTTTATTACCACTACTGAAATAAGCACTCCAACAGCAATAACTCTTGTTCTTTAGAGACCGTACCCTTCCAATCTCTACTGACAACGTCTAAGATTCCTGTGTAATATCGTTCGTCTGCTAAGAAATACATTGTGGGTGTGTGTGATCTATAATAAGCCACAAAAAATACAGCTAAAACTTATTCCAGAGTACCTTGGTTTGAAACAAAACCGAACGGGCAAAAATAGTAACACGCGTTACGTTACGTTAGGCGCCTTGTTAATTGAAATCATAGTTATAATTTTCTGAAATATCATTTATACGTGATACCATCCAAGTAGCAGAAACAGAAAATATTGATTTTGTCTACCCACTTCCCTTTTATTCTAAAAGTCCTTGCCAAAGAGACACGCGTTTTTGCAGTTTTAGCGCCGTAGCTCTTGCAAGTTTGCGAGCAGCGAAAATCAGGGTTTTTCGTAGAGCTATATTGCAAGCTTGTCTCAGGCATTTTTATAAGCAAGAACTACGAACATTCACAGTGTAGAAATATTTCGATTAAAACATCCCGTTCCATAGCCTTTGACGTGAATTTTATGAAAGAAGGTCGTAAAATTACAAAATCGTCCTTGAAGGCATCGGTGCGCCATTCATTTTTGTCGTATATACGAGTATTATATAATAATCTAGTTTAATAAAAAATCCAATATTGAGAAGAGTCAAAAGTAAAAAATGAGGCTTTAACTTATAATACTTAATCTGTATTTTAAATATAATACGCCCTACGGAACACAAAAGTAGTCTAATGAGCTACAAAGCACGAAAAACAATGCTAATATTCCTTATTTCCAGATAAATTTGTCGATATTTTGAGGGAACAGTGTTTTAAGGTACCTGTGAGGCGTTCAAATGAATTCTTTGCGATCAGCGAGATAAATTAATTAGAGATCGAATTGACGTGGCAGACGGACGAGGCGAAATATTTACGACTTAATAACCAACGGCCACATATTTGTTTATTCGGGACGAATTATAAATTCCCCCGGCGTACATTTTCAATTGTAAATTCAAAGGATTTTCCGTATTTTATTACATCGGTCTACATACCGCGTCTGCGGTTAAAATTTATTTCGTTTCTTTTTACTTACGTACGAGCAGATGCAGGTCAACTTTATTTACCACATTATTTGGCAACCGATTCGTGTACGTTCTGCGCTCTTCCGTAAACATTCATCCTGTGGTACATTGGTAATTGCGGTTAGAATCTTTGTACTACAGCTCCATCTCATATTGAGATTGAGCCGAGATTACTACATTGCAATTACATTAAGACTATTCGAAATTAAGTAATGTCATTGATTATGAGAATGTACTACGTACATTTAATGCACCTTTGTCTTTCAATTGTTAGGAAATAATGATTTTGGACTAGCAGTTGTAGAACCTCGGGTTTTGATAATTTATTTGTAGTTACATTTTGTAAGGATTAAGTCTGATTATATGTTTTCTTGAGGACGTTTTACTTAACAAAACTGGAGTTACATTGTAAGATGTAACAAAAGGGGAAATAAGAAGTTTATTATTAACTTGTCCAAGTCGGTATACTCTTATTACACACTAGAGATGAAAGCAGAAATATGGTTTAACAAAATTTTAAGGACAATTTTCTGGAACACAAACTAATAGTGATTTCATTAAGGAAATACGATTTGTCTTAAAATTATCAGTGTTAGTTACCCCGTCATCTAGTAACATTGGACTTGGAGTCGTACATTATCATAATTAATTCAGTGGAAGCCGAAAACGGTGCCGCTGGGAACACGGAAGTCTTCATTTAATGCAACGTTGAACTTTATTAACTTGACAAGGAAAGTGGCGTGGCGTTGCCGTTAGAATTACGGTGGGGTCACGCTGACGTCACCGAGACAAATCAGTGGACATTGTCAAAATTATATTTTAACGCTGGCCCGATAATAGCGGAATCGACACATTTTTGCACTCCTATACCGTTTCCTTGTTATTTTTTTGTTTTGTTTTCATTTTCTTCCTTACAGTCGTTACAACAAAAATCGTTAATAACGCTACTTAATAAACGGATTGACGCGTTTGTATTCCCTTCAAAATAAGATGTGAACCATCCTGTTCCTCGATTAATAAGATGTAGATGTATTAATAAAATTAGAAGAAAAGTAGAAGTCTAAAACGTAGTACACAAGTTATACAAACGTATTTAATGTCTCATATGAAAAGTGCCGCTACACAAATATAACCATAGATATATATTTACTGCGCAGCAACGGTTGGGTTGCCCTGAAAGCACTCAAGAGACACAAGAGGCGTTTCAAATTAACTCTCAGAGTCCATCACATTAGTAGCCAACCTTGTTTAATACCCCTCCTGCTTAATCCATAATATCCAGAGTAACCTATCTTTGGCAGGGCTGTACAAACCTACAGTCCATTTACTAGTTCAATAACATTTGTCAAGCATACACAAAAGAGTCTTACACGAAGTCCACATAAATACATACATATATCGTAATTATCATAAATATTTGTACACACCACGCCTACTCTAATCCGACACATTCTTATCGACTATCAGACACTCGATCCGGCACAATATCTCACAGCAGTTCAGATTAGGATCGCGCAACATATTGACAAACGTGATTGTGACATCTAATAGGTACCCGTTAGACCGAATACGAGACCGAGCCTACTTAGGCACTTTATCCATTCGTTACGTGTAAATAATACAGAGATAACTAAATTGGCGTAGAAATATTAAGAAACTCGAAAGAAATAGAATATCGCTCCAAATCTTTATTATTCTACATGCTTGCCGAATTCAATCCCTGTCGATGAAGTTTCTAAGTGTGACATAAATATGTTGTCTTTGGTTATTTGTATATTTGAGTACTAGACCTAAAATTATAAGTACAGTTAAATTGATGTGGGCCTATCAGTGTGTATGGGTCAAACGTATCGAAAACCTTTAAATATGTGTTACTTCCTGTTTGTATTTTTTGTTACCAGCAAAAAGGTACCAGGCAAAGGTAAGTATCTAAAGTAGCACATAACGCAAAGACATATATGTTACTCTTTATTATTCAACATAATATATACAATAGCATTGGAGTGCATAGAATTAAATGAAAAAACTGACGAGTTACTATTGTTACTGTAGCATCGCGCCAGGTCTCTAACGCGGTAAACAGAGAGAACCGAGTGGCGATTCATGACGAACTACATTTCTTCAGGTACATAGCGAGAAAAGCTCCTATCGCTCACTAGTCCGCAGTAGGGCGTGTCGGGCGTACATAGTGAACTGAGTTCACTTAATAACAGGCCAGATGAGGATAACACCACAAGCCTCGCGAACCCAATATTGAACGAACTTTATTGAATCATTGACTCATATAATAACCCAAGTAATGGACAGAAGGAGTTTGGTTTGTCTTACAATATTTTATCTTCTAGTCGTATGAATTCTATTTCGTTATATAAAAAAAATTTAGGTCGAACCTTTTGTGACCTTGGGCCTATTAATGTTCAGAATTGCATACGTAGTTTTAATTCATGCATTTAGTTTAAGACAAGCTTTAGTATACCTATATATTGTTTATATACTTTGTAACCTTAGCTAGTGCGTAACGAAATATACGCGTGTGTATGATATTATAATGATTAAAAAATCCTAAGTCTGCAGTCAACAGAACGTAGTCGATGTAAGTTTATCTGAAATTAAGATTAAGAAGCAAATTATACCGAAAATATGTACTCTAAGATTCTCTACATATTTAAGTAATAAAAAAGGTATTAAAGGTATAAAAATTTCAATGTTTGTATAACAGCGCTATCCAAGGCACCTTTCACTTCGTTTATTTGATAATAATAAAGGCCTCTGTATTTCATTATTCATATTAGAAAAAAAATATCAAATTCTCCACATTCCCTTAATATTAAACAACATTTTTAGAGTTGGTTCGCTCTTTATTAAAAACAGTTGCGTAAAACATGTAGTAGATCTTATGTTTTCAAAAGGAGTAATAAATTATGTACATTAATTTAGCATGTTCGAAACCTTTGCCTTAGGTTCGACTACGAAGTAACACCTGTGCACCAATTAATATCGTTAAGCAAATTATTGGACCGTTTTAAACAATATAATACGCAGCCAACTTCGAAATGTGTAAGACAAGAGTAAATAGGCATTTTGAAGACAACGGTGCTACATCTCAATGACACGACAAATCTGCCGAAGGTACGTCGCGTACAGCTTAGCGCCGAATCTTACGTTGAGCGATTTGTTCTGCGAGAACGCATTCGACGTTCTCCCAGAGTTCGGCGTGCGCTGCCCGCTTGTCTTCTTTTAAGCCCTCTATAATTTTTACTATTGTGAATAAATGAATGATAAAAAACATGTTTAAAAATTTAAAATCGCTTTTTGCAACGGAGATGTTTTACACTCGGTGCTTTGTGCCTACGCCGTAAGGGACTTGACATGACGGTATAATAACAATAATAATTAGTTTTATAACCAGACACAGAACGAATATTCATGCTCCGGAGTGAGAATCGCGTGGATGTGGGAATAAAACACACAACCTCCTGCTAAGAGGCTAGGTCAATACCAACCACTAGATCAACTGTAACAATAGAAAATGTCTAAAAAAATCGTTGTCCCTTGGTTCATCATTCGGTTCAAAATGACTACCTGCGCTTTGCAACTACCAATAAAGCCTTCACTACCATTTCCGATATTCCGAACAATGGTAACCGCATTGTCGATAGATTCCGCGAGGCGCCAAACCTCACCGTCGAACACCTCAATAATTAGCCGGTTATTCGCAGCAGTCGAGCATCGCGCCATGAATAAAACATCTTTCATGGAATAGGGCTACTATCGATAACCAACTCAACGTGACCCCCAGTTTGCGGTCAAGAACGAGAGATCAGGGCTTAGGAAATGTTGGGTTTCGAGAGACCATGCTCGCCTGTAGCTGAAGGCAAACAGGCCAGTCGCAAACAAAGCTTTGCATAGCAAGGAGCAGTCACTACAAAATGGGATAATAAAGGCTATTGTGATAGAATAATAACATTTATGTACGTACTTAAAATTTTGCGCTGTTAAGTAGGCGTTTTAATTTAAATACTATGTCCTACATTAATATTGAATATTAGATACTGATCTTAGTTTCTAAGAATGGTGAACTGAACATCGGAATACGGAAATAGATAAATTACTATGTAGTTTACCTCGAATCCACTTTGCTATATAAAGCAAATCACTAAGATCAAGGTTTACCAGTCAGCGCTTGCTTTTAGTCAGAAACAATTTAGTCCCTTCCGTACTTTCTGTACGAATGTACTGTACGAATTTCAAAAAAGAAGCTTAGCATTACTTAGCCGGGTATTGGGCTCATTTGGGCCCCGCCATATATAAACAAACTAAAGGCAAAACAAAATGTAACAAACTAGAATTAATCGAGTAGATACTTATATGTCTACTTGTTTACTTATATTTACTTTTTGTTATTAAAATAGCGAAAGTTACTATTAACTAAAAATAGCTAGATCCGACTGCAAAAACAAGTAATAGTATAAAAATTCCCAGAAATATATTTGTCATCAGGGTCATTGTTTAAGGAAAACACGCCCTAGATAAAAGTCAAAACTGAAACTAATAGCAAACATGGTGGAATATAATAATAACATGGTCGATTGATCATATTAATGGATATTGTTTATCAGCGCAGTCGCGCCTTCCCAATTCTGGGTTTGAATTGTTACTACAAATGATTAATACGAGGCTTTTAAATTTGTGACTTCGATGTGGTTAAATATTCTTGGGACGCGCCCTTGGCCTACAGTGGCGACGGCTTGTAATAGAATCATAACGCGTTTCGCTGCCGAATCGTGAGCGGACTACTAGCAGGGTTTTCAGAAAAATAAGTACTTTTCCGCTACTTATTTTATAAAGATTTTTGACTATTTATATTATTTTACCTCTACTACATTGCTGATTTCTATGAGAATATTAGAAAACTGAATCATTATACAAAAACACAGTATAATATCCTAATTTAACTGTAAAGGTACGCATATTGTAGGCTATCTGTTTCGCCCTGTATGAAGAGAAATATTAGTGAGAGGAAATCAACAAAAATTCTCATCACGGCTGACATCACTTAAATAAAAATTATGACAAACGATACTACCAGTAAAAGTATAAATCGCGTTGTGAAATAAGTAACAGAACATCTTGAAAATAAGCTCTAGAAATATTCATAAATAATTTGTATTGTTTGAGTTGAACATTACCTCGCACTCGATAAGAGCAATAATAAACGGAGAAACTTGCCGCTGGCGTAACTTCAGGAATACCCGAGTTAGTGAGTAATAAAAGACCATAAAACTGATGAAACACTGCCATTTATTAGATTTCAGATAAAATTGTAGGTGCGTAATTTTATAGGAAAACTGCGGTTTTTTCCTAATATTTTGTCTCTAGAACGTAAGTGAGTAGACAATTGAATTATAATAAGTATACTTAAATTAGTAATCTACTCGTATACTAATATTATAAGAGGAAAGATTTGTGTGTGTGCGTGCGTTTGTGTGTATCTGTGTGTCTCTGTGTGTAACGAATCGTTTATTCAAATTTGAATTCAATTTGAATGCTAGTTTATTTAAATCGGACATTTCGTTCAAAATATATTACGAATTTAAAACGTCAATCGAAACAAAATTAATTGAAAAATTAACGCCGCCGCGCCGCCGCTGGTATAGCACCGAACATCAAACCAAAACCAAACATCGTGCTACGGGATTGTTAAATATATAAGATTAACTTATTATACCAATATTTTAATTGAACCATGGCAACGCGTGGTCCGATCTGCTAGTACAGGAATCAAAAAACATCACAAATTAACTTTAAACACAAAAAAATATTTATTATTTTACTAGTTCATTTTATTTTTTTAATGTCGACAAAATTCACAGAGACACTGTTTAGACCGCCCTTCCAACTGAAGCCCATTTAAAACAAAAGGAATTGTTAAGATTGCTTATTATGCCAAAGCACGTGGCAAGGCGTGCTATTCGTAGCGTGGCGCTACGCTTGCTACGCCACGCTCTACGTGCTACATGCCCTAAGACATGAATAAGTGAAAACGCTGTTTTTGTGAATATCCGATGCTACGTTTCACCTTTTTACGTCATTGTTTTAACTTTTCAGGCTGGCTGTAAAGCTTCACCGTATCTCTAGGTACGCTCTCTGTATGTTAATGTAAACGCTAACAGGGAACGCAAGGCCAATAAAGACAGCGTTATGTGGGACCAGAGAATATTATTTTACAAGCTTTTTACAACCGTTGCAAGCATCAATGCGTTAAACTTATTCACGTTATTTTATAAACTTTAACGTACATAAAACATGACATATATTAATTTTAGAGAAGAGATGGTTTACCTGTAAGTAGGTTCATCAAAAAATACTTTAAAATTTATTACAACTAACAAGTCAGAAAACAAGTATACACGTATACTTGGGAGTTACAAACAAAAGCAAATTAAGTATTTAATGTTACAAATTTTATACTACGGAGATAGCTATTAAATAAAATGTACAGGTATACGATCACATCTCATTACACCTCTAAAGCACTATTACTAGTAGATACGGATAAGGAACACAAATCGGGCACATGCCAGTACCTCGAGGCCTATTGTATCCCCCTGCGGGTAAATGCTTGCTACTCGTAACATAGCAGACTCTCCTTAGTCTATTCAGAATCACCGAGTGCATGTGTTGAGATTTTTACGATCGATTTTTGTACTGATTTATAATATTTCTTTACTTTCTGATTCTGTTTGTTTTACTCAGTATATGATGGCAATAGGGGCATCAGCAACGAACACATTGAGGGTTAAGTAGTCGCATGCCCCTTCTAGTGCTTAAGTAATGTCGTCTTAACATCAGAAAAACCAATTTATTTCGAAGATTTAATATTTACGATTGTGAAACAAACGACAATAAAATATACAATGTTCTAGCCAAAAATGAACATTTAATTCCGAGTTGGAAGAGTTGGAAGTAGGTCGTTTGAATATACATAGTTATGATGATGAAAATAACGTTATTTTAGGCATTTTCTTATAATTACAATACCAAAAGAGTTAGCGCAGATATTGGGATTTTTAACTATAATCAGTTTCAACTAGCAATTTGAGGTCCTGATAAGGTATATTTTACTTCAAGTACTCTAAGGCGGCAATTAAAATTAATCACTCAACTTAAATTTAACTGTTTATTAAAAGAAGTAAATATCGTTTCTTTGTTCTTTTATTTATTTAAATCTGACCGACAACGATAATTTACCATAATAACATTCTTTACATGTATTTATTGCTGCTAGTATATTTACTACTATTTACACGCATAACAATGTAAATAAACAAAACTATATTGTTAAAAATAATCTTGTAAAAATTATGAGAGAATGTTCTTAAAGTAAAAAGTAATTGGTTATAAATAAAATACGGCTTTAATAGTGGTTGTCAAAAATTTAGATATTATTAATGATGACTTAGGCTTTCTTCCTTAAGAAATATCAGTTAAAACGGCACTTATGGAATTGAAATCAGCCGCCTTGAAAGAATGCAAATAATAAAAGCAATATCGTTCGAATCATATCTTTTGTTTACATTCTCACAAGCGTACAAGCGTTATGCGTTCGAGACTGTTTGTTCCAGAATATGTATTTGAATATTTGCCCGGTTTTGTATTCCATATCGTATTTGTAAATGATATTGGAACGTGTGTATTTGTTCAATATATTTAAAGCAAATTATTGAAAATGACGTAGAAATATAGTGATTTTACACACATCGCGATCGAATAAAAACTCGGGATATTAGGAACGTAATAAATGGTATAAGTCAAGTTAGATCAAATTTGAATAGAAATATTATGAAGTAATTTCCAGATCACCTTAAATTGTACAAAACGTGGCGCGTTTTTCTTCTACTGTTATTGCAGAAGATAACTTTAGATTTTAAAGCTTACTTGCGTATTCATTTCTTAACGAGCCACACTAAATTTCTAACCAGAACGGGTAACTAAACATTTAGAAGTTCCTTTGGGACGCTGCGGTGGCTGTGTTTTGAATTTTAATGTCGTTTTATAGAGCTCGACGCGGCTGCATGGCCAATGCTTAATCCTAGGGCTACAAGCGTTTGCGTAAAGTTTTTATATCACGATGCGACATTCTGGCACTTTCAGATGCATGATAGAACACATGTGAAATACTTCAGCCTCATACCTTTCACAGTTTATACCGCGATGGTTCAGATTGCGGTTACAATATCGCTAATACGTTGTACAATGCGTAAATGGTGTGTGTAATGTGTATGAAAGGTAATAAAAAAACGCAACACGCTGCAATCGGCCACCGCGCAACAAGAAGAAATGGGGAACAATATCACAGCGGCGACGGTTATTGTAAAGGATGCGACTTCCTATAAATGTCACCTACGCTCCAATTTACTACGCTACTATGTACTATCACATTGTGCTGTTCATTTTATTTATCGGAACTACTATTGATTTCTTTTTTATTCCTTGAATACCCTTCGTCCAGAGTACGACTGCGGAGGGGCTGCAACTATTCAGCAGTAAAGGACAGATTAGTAAATAATAAATCTTTTATTTTATTTACTTCTTACACATTTACATAATTTACAAATGCATTGCGTATACTCTAAATGGTTGTTTCTGTTGATTGTAACAAGAAAGCAATATTTCAGTCAAACAATACCGAAAGACCTTTAACGAAAACGCTGTATTCAGTACCATTATTTAATCCCAGTCTAAGCAAGGGCTCCACCGCGTCAAAGCGGGACAATGACATGCCCCGACCGACTTCTGTAGAGACCACGAGTGACTGCGATTGACTTCAATACAACAACAGCGACATAAAGGCCCGCGATTGTTACAACAACACAGTGAAATTACTTTGTATTCAAACTATTGTTGTTACCAATTGAAACAAAACTAAGATAGAAAAAATTAAATCAAATTTAAATTTTACGGTCGAATTGCGGCCACCGCGTGATCTATAGTAATAATATAAGATTCTATTGTAACTAACATTCAGGAACATTTCAGCATCCGAATAATGAAAATGTATTATAAGAACCGCTTGTACTTACAGCCTACGTAGAGCGTGCATGTGTATTTAGAGCCACCTGTGGTCAAACAAGCAAACACACGCAAACGATACAACATAATCAAAATACACCGCCGCCCCAAAATACTTACACCTGTACTTAAGGAACCTGAGTCGGGATAAACGTCAACTGCTCTCAAATTTACAATAGCACCCCTTTCGTTTATTCAGTAGCTCGTTCCGCATACATCCCGCGGCATCGACACTCGCACGATGGATGTGCGCGATTTAACACTTAGTGAACGTTACTGACGGTGCAAAAAAGTGTGCACTTAACGGCGATAGGATATATATGTAATTATAGGATAAACATTCGCCCGTCCTTGCAACTGACAGTAAATATCGTAAACTGCGCGCTCTTTTAACAAACAAATCGACTTTTTATTGCGATCCACTATACTACGAGACGGAAACAGATTTATATCAAGCTAAGCCTGAAAAACGTTCAAATCAGCAAGGACCGAATAGCCCACAACAGGCAATTTACACTTTCCTATTGCAATTGTTCGAATGACCATTTTTCAAGCGTGCACAACTAGAATATCCTCGTCGTTTGTACACGGACAAAACAAACGCGGATACAAATTCGAATTTCGCAAAACAAAAACGAGTCTAACGCACGAATAATTCTTTCAACTGCGATTGTAGGGAAACGAAACACTGCATACAGCATTGTGTTTTATCAATCAATTGTTCGCTAACTAAACAAATATTTCCGTCAGTAGTTAGGTTGAGCTGTGCAAGTGATTTGCGTCTCGCAAGCAAAATTAGGAGATCAATACTCTTACCTAAGTTATGAACATACAGCTATCCTAACATAAAACCATACCTTAACTGCAACAACTAGAAACTGTCATTACAATGCCGAAACATTGTAAGCCCCTTCACATTTTTCTTCACACTAGTGTTATTTAATCAGTCTACATTAAAAACAAAATAAATATTCTCATTTGACAGTCGCAAGCACGTCCCATTGTTACCACACTAGCACGGCTAGTGCGATATTTGTCGTATTCAGTAATTGCTTAAGTGCAAATCAAGAGGTCTCGGTTAGAACAAGGCCAATTGTCACTCCCTTGTGACTTCGTAAGACGAGCGATGGAAAGCTATTTACATACTCTTAGTGCGTTACACGAGCCTCCAAATAAAGTTGCAGTAATGTCGTCGACATGTAATTACAAAAACAAATAGAACAGAAGTATTGTTCTATAAAATGAACCAACTTAATTAATATTTATTAATCGTTAACTTGTCAGACAAATGCATATAACCTACTCGTATCTTAGATGCAGTCTTGCTTTATATTTATTAATTAGTCAAGGAGTATACAAACGGAGTTCTCAGTACCACGAGGCTGAGTGTCGTTCCTGGAACGTTAAGACGACAGGAGGCTTCCGTCTTAACCAGTCAACTTGCCAATTTACCAACTCCCTAGCTGTGAATTTTAGATTGCAAATGGAGGTGCTGCATGAGACACAGTTGTACGAACTACGATACGATCGTAGAGCGATAAAATGCTTGAATTTCTTTGATTTCAAAAATATCAAACAGAAAAAATACGTAAATATTGTATTGAAAATCAAGTTATAAATGTAAAAAATGGATTCACTATCTCCATCTACCCACATATATAGTGGCCTTTATCTTTCAGTGCATTTAACATCATTTCCATTAGCAGATTCCGTCTAAGTTCAAAGCGGAATTTAGATGAGACCACACGATCGAACTAGCACAGGCGACGGAGACCTATACCTGCTCCATCCGGACGATTCAAATTTAACTACGACTGCGGTATTTCATTTGAACACGGACGTAAATGTGTCGAAGCGGTCGTATCTTTCATCCACTTTGTTCCGATGTGCTCCAAGGGATTGGTTTAATAATAAGTAGCCACGTATTGTAGGCAATGTCGTCAAGGCCGATATACCGTTACGGCTTACTGAAGGATAGTAGACAATATTTCTTAGCGCTATACTCATAAATGCACGTTAAGACAACGATCCCTATTAAAATTATATGGATTACTAACACCATCAAGAAAATAACAACTATTTGGAAATGTTCAGATTAGTTCCAAATTTTGCAATAAACAAATTGGTGACTACAGCACCACACTGGTGCAAACTGACATCACCTTTTTCAGGTCTCTCTCAGAGCACCGGAAAGCTTCACCGGTACCGTACTGAAGCTACGTGTATCGATCAAGGGTGCTTAATTCAAATTTAACTTCGTATACGGTGTTCCGTTTGATCACGGGCGGTAACATATCGGGAGCGATCGTACCTTTGATCTAGATTCCCTTGACGTGAGCTTCAAACGATTGAGTTTCTAGGTTACGTTTAAAATGAACATGTATATAAATATAAATACATTCTCATTGAGTTATGTGAGCAAGGAAAGGTACCCTAGATCTTTTTTCAACACAGAGTGATATGTGGAAACTAGAATATTCAAAACTGCCTTGTAATTTGTATTAGCTACATATATCTCCGGTATTTCACCGCGACACGAGCTTTCACAATATTTAAGCGATCGTAACCTACAGGTAGTTTATATTGTGGTGTCCCATAAGATTAAATGTACTGAAAGCACGTAACGTTTCGTAGGTAAATATAGGGAGATATATTAGCAAGTGATTATTTCAATATATTTTTATTTCTTTAAAATATATATTGTGACACCAGCAAAAAATATGACCTTTTCTGCCATTTAACCATGATTGGATATGTAAGTGAAGCGACAGTTTTGAAAACTTATAGGAATTATGTATGTATTTACTTATACATATGTATCTCCTTTCAGTGTATTGTCGTCATGCTTATAGAAGAGTAGGCTATGAGAAAATATAATAAAAACATAACATTATTGCTTTCAAATATTTTTACGACGAAATCGTTACAATGACTTTCGTTATTTAAAATTTAATAAAACTGTCAAGTTTTAAAAATCCTAACATACAGGCGTACCGATCACATACAAATTGTCGACATAATCCTTGTGAAAGTCACAAATTTTGATCACAAAAAGTGTGTTCAAATAGTACCTTCACATCATCGAAATCACTTTGATAATTTTAAGAACTCAATGCTAATTGACAATCTAATCTAATGCAAAATTGAATCGCATGAATCGAAATTCATAGGAGGATAATAAAATCTTGATATTCTTACAGTTTGACTGTAGCATAGCATACCTATTTACTTCATATTTCAAATTTTGATATTGTAATTATACTTACTCTTATAGTTACTATTTGTAGTTAAGAAATACTAATTGTCCTACTTGTCATGTCCGAATATAGCGAATACAGTTAAGTTTTCCAATAAATTAAGAAACGAACCTGAAGTAAGCGGTTTCTACGCAAAAGTATACTTAAGAGAGCTTAATATCGCAGGCGTTAGGATGAACAAACTCCAGAAAAAAGACAATCCGATCGAGAACTTCTTTTAAAATAAGAAGGTACACAAAGTGTCGAGACCTCAACAGATACCAAGTTAGTTGTGAGAAAATGTCTACAAACTCACTTATTAAATATTTTTTAAGGACGTCCGTCCCACTTTACTTCTTACCGTTGACAAGATATTGAAAATTTCGTATTAACATCCTTCAACAAAACATTTATCAAAGTGAATATTTCCAAAAAAAAATAAAGCTATCTATAAGAAGTATCTAAATTAATGGAAATGTAAAGTAAAATGGTGGCAAGAAACATATTCTCTCCACCATTTTAGTTACGATTAATGTTAAATTCCAGCAAACTCATTTCAATCAGCCTTAAAAACACTACATGCTATAATATTTGTTCGCTTAATACTTATGAGTTAGCATTTGTAATGGTAACATAATATACAGTTTTGTAATAAACAAGGGTAGTTTGCAGACGTTAAAGGGTAAAGTTGCGTACGAGCGAGCTCACTGTAAACACCGCCTCGGAGACACTACTTACTGCAGTGCGCCGTTGCAATTCCGTTCAGCGAATCTTTAGTAGCTTATAAGTTCTTGCAGCGCGAATTTGCAATGCATTAAATCTTATACTTGTAATATGACGGCTTCCGAGATCTTGAGAAATTTACAGCAGCAGACTTCGGCATCGGTTCCCCGAGGAGCTTAATAATATTTCATACAATGAATTGCGGTACACCAAGTATGCACGCGAATGACTTGCGGCCAAGTTTATTTTCACAATGGGACGGCATAAAAGTACGTATGTATAATATAAACAAATAAACATAACTATAATATGAACGTTAACTACAACACAACCGGTCACGATTAGACTGATTTTGTAGTTTTTATTTGGTATATCACAAAAGACATCTACAAAATGTTACACAGTTGTTTGTTACAAACTTCGTTGATATAAAAATAAAAATAAAGATAGTTTTTGGCTTTAAATAATAAGTATAGTGGATGTTATAAAATATTAATTCAATATTTTCTGTTTCTTATTAATATTTAGATTCATTTTCAATTAACAAGTATCTACTTTTTATCCAATATTACACAAAGCTAACTACAAAAATCAAAAGAATCACTTGCATCAGGTGATTTACGTTTGAAT
Source organism: Agara michaeli (assembly GCA_018245675.1). Taxonomy (NCBI): domain Eukaryota; kingdom Metazoa; phylum Arthropoda; class Insecta; order Lepidoptera; family Hesperiidae; genus Agara; species Agara michaeli. Next base: position 28,052 of record DWDX01000271.1, read on the forward strand.
ATTCTAATAATAATACTTATGTTATAAACATGTCGTATTATTATTTCTCGTGAAGCAAAACAAAATGAAACGTTATCATTGGTATACGGAAAACTAAAGCGAGTAGCTATGGGTCGATATGTCGAAAGGGCAGCGACGTGAATGTACGAAGAGCGGTCAGCGGGGGATGTTTAAAATACAGCGCAATAAACGTGTAAGCGGCGTGTCAGGTGGTAGATTGATGACTCAATCCGACATTTTGTGAGGGAGCCCAGTTTTATACTCGTATAAGTAACGTGCGCTGTCGCCCGAAGGAAATGAGAAAGTTATCGGTATCTAAATCCTGGCCCCTGGGACCGCTGTACGTTTCCCTAATAGATATAAAATCCGAGTTGGTATAATTCAATTTCGGTTAGGCAACGCCGTCGAGAAATTCGGTTTATTCCCCATAGTTCTACTTGGTACACTGGTTTTAATTTGCCTAGAGCTTTGCATTCCCGCGCCTCTTGCGAATAAAGCTGTGTCTCGTTTTAATGAGAAACGCTATCGGGTCTATTTCTAAAGGAGACTCACGAACTTATATATTAAAACGATTATGTTAAGCTGAGAAAATACCGCATTTAATTTGACAATATACTTGAACACGCATTTCTTTTAAGTCGTTTCAAGCAACAAAATACAAAAATAAATTACGTCAAAGGTACCACGGGTATTTATACATTTTAAGGTAAAAGCTTTAGGTCCCCTCGCCATATCTCGCTTTCATGTTCTATCAATGCACAAAGTAAGGAATAAAATGAAGGGCTTTTAGTATTCTAAGAAACATATTTATTTAAACAAAATTTGAAATAGTGAAATATAAATTATATTATATTCGGACCATCGAGCACACTGAACTGATTGATGTAAACAAGTATGGTGTCCAGCGCTTCACGTTAACGTCCGTACTACGCCGGAGGGAACCGAATGTCTAGTAACTCTTTTTCGTTGCTGTTGCTATTTATACCTGTCGACTCCTAGAGCAAGCCGCGTTAAGGAACTTCGTTCCAATAATTATACGAATAAGAGAATACGATACGTATTATTCAATACTATATCGTTACAAGACGTCAACGCACCTAAAAGGTTAGCTTAAGGCTACAGTGGTAATAATTTCACGAAACTTTGCAGCACAAAGCTTAATCAGGTCAAACACGCCGCCGCTAGCCTCAATCAATATTTACATTTGTTCTCCAAACCGTACCGTAAATCATGAGCATTCGTGTCTAAATCACTTTTTAACTGTCTATAAATTTTGCCGAGCTCGCTTGAAGGACCTACATAAGTATCATAAAAAATTTAATTAAGAAGAACAAGTTATTATAAATTAGACATTAACGCATTGTGAAACTAATCAAAGTAACAATCATATTATCAAGCATTTTGTATCCACATGCATAAACCACTTACTTACAAATCAATAATGGCAAATAGATTTTACAACCTTGAAACCAGTGTAATCTATAGTTTTATTATCCACAATAAATATACTTTCATATATCTTTAGAGGTGGTAGGACCTGTATACAGTTCGCCCGGGGAAGTACCACCGCTACACCTATTTCTGCCGTGAAGCAATTGTTTTTACAATTTGTGTTTCGGTTTGAAGGGTGTGGATGCCGGTACACATGTATACTAGAGGTGACCATCTCGGTCCTCAAGAGTAGTGAAGCATCTGTGACAGACCTTTGATCGGGCGGATACTAACAAACACTAACTGCACTTACACTAACAAATACTAACTGGACTTATTTTACTAACAGCCCCATTCCTGCAGTCCTATTACTAACGAATACTCACCAACTAATTCCTATTAACACCTATTAACTGTATTCACACTAACGGTCCCATCCCTAGAACTCTATCAGAGGTCGGTTGCAGATGTCCATGGGCGGGAGCGGTCACTCGTGACCGCTGCCAGCTCGTTCACTACTCTCCAAACAAAAAAAACGTTCAAAAATGTATGATCATGAAAAATTTATCACAAAAGTGTACGATAATAGATCATACTTAACGATTTAAAAAATAAACTTCAAGCGGCCGATAATTGATTTAATTTTTTGGTCTCTTTCCATAATGTAAGAAGTTTGTCAACACACCATGCGATGAACGGACTCGTATATGATAATTGTACCTACTTCAATATTTTTTATTGTAATACTACAATTACTAAATACTCTTCTGACAACAATGTTAACGACTTTGTGTTCATTTACTACTCATGTCGCTTTTTGTCACTTGATAGATTTCGACGACTTTGTTTTAAAGCTTTTCAAATGGCGTTTACTGCGATGGGTTTCGTCATCAATTTAACTAATTGAGGCTGTCATCATATCAATAATAACGTAGGTCACCGCGTCAAGGCGAGCGGCCCTCCGCGCCGCCCAGTGCCGGGACGTGCCGGTGTACGGCCGTAGATCGATGTAAGCGCCGAAGGCGTGCATTTTCTTTTATTTTAATGCTTGATAACTTGTTTATCTGGCAGGTTTTGCAGCTTTCAAATGCGAGGAGATGGGATCGAATGACAAAAATGTCGGGTGTCATTTCGGGTGTTTATTAACAATGTGTTAAAACGAAAACGGTCTCCGGACGATCGCGGGCACGCTCACGCGCGTTCCGCCTGCAGCTCCAGCAGCAGCTTGGCGAGCGCGTGCCGCGCGCCCAGGTCCAGCTCGGCGAAGTCGCGCTCGCGCTCGCGACGCAGGCATGCGGCGGCGGGGGCTGCGCAGGGCGGAGGCCTCGGCAGCAGCAGCGCGGCGGGGTCGGGCGCGCGCAGGGCCCGCAGCGG
>DWDX01000272.1:0-30824 GCA_018245675.1 Agara michaeli
AATAGGTGGTGAGCCTATTGCCATGCACCGGGCACACATCCAGACTCACGAGTTACTACTGGAAATTCTAAATTAGAAAAATCCAACAGTACCCAACCCGGGACTGGAACCCAGGACCTCCCGATCGGCAGTCGCGCTAGCAACCGCCCGACCAACGAGGCAGTCATATCTTAGAATGTCGTTGATAAAAATTTATAAGGATAATTGATACCACTTTAGAGTGTCACATTTAAACAGGCGTTGACCTAACCTTAACGAAAATGTACTTCATGTATCCTTCCCATAAATTAATAGAGGTCTAAAGATTAATGTATGTTAAAGATCTTTACTTTATAATATGGTCATTTATCAATACGTGAAAAATTGTGATGTGTGCTTGAGATATTCTACGACGATGCAAATTCTTGATACTTATTTAAATTTTAAGGTAGATTTACATGCACAAGATTCTCCGTATCCCAATACATTTATTCCAGTCACACATACAAAAAGCATACGAATGTTTATCAACATGGAAATTACACCTTCACATGTAAATGAGAATGTATTTGCAATTGTCACTGCGATCTGGAACCCTGGGCTATATAAAGAACTCATAAACCAATGTTATTGTTAAGTTTTTGTTTGAGATAGAATCAAGGCGATAATTATTTTTACCAATTTTAAAATATACATCATTGTAACTGACATCTGCTCTACTTTTTAAATATATATTTTTCTTATACAATAACGTGTAGATCAAGTTTAATAGCACAGTTGATTTTAAAAGCAGTACATTACAAAATCCAGATAGTACTCAACAAATAAATCATTTAAGTAGTTTAAGTCATTGCATATATTTCTATCGATTGCTTTACTCTAGCACATATTATTAAGTACATATAAGTTGTAATAGTGTGTTTCAACCGTTCTATCAAACGAGCGACCGACCCGATCAATGTTTAGTTTGACTCCCGTCGCCGCTGTATAAACAAATCACGAGTTGCATATTACGTTTCAGTCGGCGACGTGATTATTTCGTATTCTTCGATGCGAACGCTCCGTGTCACGAAATTTTATACGCGTCTATTACCTACATATGCAGGACCTCTGTTACGTGCTTCAAATCGAAAATATAACTATTCCTAATAGTGCTTTATCGAGTATGGACAGGGAAGTAGAGTTTACAAAAGTTGCTTCATAGCAATCTGTATTAGATAGGTAGAGTCGCAAACTACATAACTACGTACCAAATTAAATGAAATTGAAAAATTCTTGCATTTTGCATGCATCCTTGCATTCTTTGTTTAACTATAATAGCGCTCAACTTCAACATTCAAAAAATTTAACGAAATTCTTTTGTCGTGATGTATTAGAATTTTCCTGATCTTACCTATGGATAGTAGTGAAGTCGTTCTAAAACATATCTTCACTAACTGTACTCCGAGGCTTGTAGAATTAATAAAACAAAACGCGTTTATCAAAGAACTCGGGTAAATTGAATAGATATGAGCCTATGCTGTGTATGAAATGTATAATGAAAAACAAACTGCTACCGCGAAGGTGGACGCCGCATTAATCCGGGCCGAGACGATCTCGCGCCAGTTCAATCATACTAACGAGCACGCATTTATCAGCGCGCTAATGTTTATACCGCGCTCTCGTACACGCTTCTACGTCACCATCACCACTCATTTACAACCAACAATCAGAGAACGAGATCCTATTGTAATAAAGAACCATTCCACATAAAATATAGCACTTAGGTACACACAGAATCAATTAAGGTGCAGTTACATAAAATATTGTTGCTAACGACGATTGTTCACAAAGGGCAAGCGGACGAACGTGTGTCGAATAGTTGATAGTCAGTGAAATAACTTGTGTAAGCACACGTGCACCTGTTCAAAGAGGATTGTTTAGAGACGCGCTGGGCACGATCGTGTGCGCATTACATTTCAGGAACGGCTCCGCAATGCTACTTTCCTCTTCTCCCTCGCGCTTACAAAACGAGCGACTTACACAAGCGAGAGAGATATAAACAAAATATTGGTACTGAGGTGCGTTACGCCAGCTTAAACGTTTCTTCAGTGTTGTGATGTGTAACTTCGAAATAGGCGTCAGCTATTCGTAGTTTCATGTTACGTACACAAATAATGAGGGCGCAGTCATAACAAAACTTTATTGAGAGAACAGTGAAGATATGCGGACGAACTTTTGAACGTTAACCTACAATACACAGTCATCTAGTTATAGTCAAAATTTCGTACACTGCTTTAACTTAGACCGTTTGACATTGATACTAAAACTTATACAAAATAAGTGCAAACAAAAGCACCATTCTCACATACGCGCAAACTGAATAGGTAACACTTGCTTAACCCCATTTGTGTTATCAAACTACTTTAAGCTTGTACATTGCAACAGCCCGCGGAAGCGATAAGGACATAGTAAACACAAGAGTAAAGGGCTCGAGATAAAAACGACATCAACTTCACTCACCGTTTCCAGGAAGACGCGACAGGTATGATGAACTCTGTATACCTGTACACTGAGGAGGCACCAGTTAACGCGGATATTGATTACTTACACGTACCTTTCTTTAAAGATACTTTATATAAATGCGTTATATAAAGCGTCAGTTAATATGTTTATCATTTTTATATAATAGAGAAAAAAACGTTTATGACATTTGGGCAGCTTTAATTAATACCTTTGTTACTAAAAAAGATTGATAGACTTCTTGCGTGTATCTATAATCACAGCTTATGTGAGAACGTTAATTAAACGGTCAGTTATCTCTGATGAAAACTGAAACGAATTAAGGTGAAGTAAGAAAATCACGAGGAGTTGTTCATATTATTTTGTGGTAGAATAAAAACATTGAGTACATAATACGTGTCGATTGCGTAAACGTAACGAATGCTTATAACTAATAACAGTTATTATTATGTTATAACGAAATGATTTTGTTAATGTTCTTACATGCTTTATACATATATATAAAGCATGAAGCATAAAGCATAAAGCAAAATAGACAAAGACAAAATAGTACAGTACGTTTTTTCTCTCTGTTTGTCATTCGATTTTCCTTTTCTTTTTTTGTGTTTAGTAGCCATTTACAAGCCTTAGTGTTAACAATTAAAAATAAACTAAACTTTAAATTTTATATTCTAAGTTTGACCAGCGGGCAAATTAGTTATTTTAAAAGCGTTTTATTTTAAAGGCAAGTTTACTTGCGTATATTCGATACGATGTAGATACCTATATATATGTTTATTAAGCCGTTGTACGATTTCTTGGAATCATGAACGTGCAATCCAGAAGGCACGCAGCAAAAACTTCTTTGTACTTAAACCTAGAAGAAAATGTGCTATAGTCCCATCTGTAATGGTGCCCTGTTGTATTTTATATTAGTGTGCACACGTCAAGATGTAATCAATCAAATGTCTGACGAAGCAATCTTTTCCACGTCACATCTCAGCTCCCGACGATTGCCTGCAAATCCTTGGCCAGAGACAATTTTACTTTTTCTAACATTCCAGGCTCGTGCCGACAGTTCACGCTTTACATTTATTATTTAGTTATGCTTCCACCGTAAAATTCTGCGCAACAAAAACTGAACAAATCCGATGTAACGCAAAACCGATGCTTATTAGAATTTGTTATGGTTACGTTTCATTTCTTTCGCTTTAGCTAAAAAAACTAGCTGAAGCGAATATAATTGAAAATTATTACAATACATGTTTGGTTATAATTAAAGTTGTCTGTGTTACGTTTAAAAAAGTTAAACTCGTTTAAAAATAGTAATTACAAATGGAGCAACAACTCAACCGAAAACTCTACATTTCACATTATAATTATACAGTCCGATACATGTTGTGTGTTTGTTTATTTTCTCCAAAATACATACAATCTGGTGCGATTGTGTAATGCATCACGTAAATTGGGCTACATTTATCATTTGCATTCAACAACAAAGGAATTTAAATCATGCGTGTGGAAAACGATTTAGTAATGACATCTCAACGACCAGTTAGCCTTCATGGAATAAATGCATTCCTGTTTGTTTTCATATTTGCGTAATGTGCTGCCTAGGTAAGTACTTAACTACATTTATGATGATTAAAGAAATATTTAGATAATAATCATAGCATGTAAATTATTTTGAATATTTACGTGTGACAAATGTGAAATAAAATGATAATTGCTATCTAGATTATTATTAGTGTCCGACCGAAGGTTCGGTTTCGGTTTCGGTTTCGGCCGAAACTGAAGCCACGGCCGAACATTCGGTTTCGGTTTCTTAAGTTATTATTTATTAAGTTTCATTGATAACTAACTGTTGTTTGGTATTCCCTTTTACGCGCAAGTAAGTTATGATTGTCAGTTGATCAGCTCCACTTGTGGAAGCAAATATTCTACTCAGTCACTCAAAACTGTATTGCAAATCGTTTTATAAGTGTCAATAAACTTGTTTTACATTTCATCGCGACGCGAACGAGGCCACGGGCCCGCGACGGATGGAGGAATGCTGTGGTTGTAATGTGTGACATGTTACACATTACTCCTATTTGCAAGTTTGTACAGACATATTACCTTATTTTTGAAAATAAATCCTATCTATCTATAAAGTCTCGAAGAAAGCATTCTCGGCTAAAAACAAAGAAAGTTGCCATAATACATGCAACGTTCACTCTAAAATGTGTGAGCTTGTATTATAAAGAAGTTAGTGCCTCGAATTCATGAGTGCAGCCTTTAATACACTCCAGTTTGATGAACCACGCGCTATAGAAACCGCTTAATACCAGGTAGCACGCCGTATACCTATCGTAAAAACTCATCGCGTAGCTTGCAGCTAAATCATGATTAGGATCCTGGTGGCATTCTGTGACAATTTAAAACATAAATCTGCACAATTAATCGCAACTGTCAAGCCATGTTGCGCTGTACAAGTGCAAAGTACGTTACGTGTAAGTTATTTCCACGGATAGTAGAACTACGTAACTGTAAAAACTATGAAAATTACAACTGTTCTCTATGGTAAAAGGCGTTTCATAATTACTTTGTTTTTTTAAATAATCACTAAAATAACTAGCCAGTTGCACAGTGGTTTGTGAAATTAACTACTGAGCCGACGACTGTGAGTTCGATTCCGACCCAAGACAAATATCTGTCTGACGAGCATATGTTTTTTCTGTATCATATAATTATATCTATCATTTAGGATTAGACGGCCGTGTGTGGGGTATCCAAATATATTATTATTATCCAGCTTAGGTAGGTCTATAACGAGCAACAATAGAGGCTGTAATAAAAAAACAATTAATGTAGTCTAGACGTAGTGAGCAAATGCCACGCGTATTTTATGACAGCTTTTAATCATTTTCTAATTAGTTATACAACAGAATGAAATTCTGTTGTATAACTAATTGTTTCGTGTTTATATACATATACGTAACAGAAACAATGATGTGATAGGCGAATAGCTCACCTGTCTTATGAAAGGTTAGTTCTTATTCTAACATAGCAGTTATCAGCGGTGACAGACCTTAGAACGAAGTGGTATTTGAGTTTATGCGGTACAAACCAATTTTCCGTTTTGACACGACGAAAAATAATAACAATTAAGTATAATATTCCTATCAAGAACTCGATTTCACGAAATAAACATCTATGGGAAACTGGTTTACGTTTACGTTATTGGTACAAAAGTCACGTCATCGTTCGACCTTAGCTGGCCATAGGCCGTCGGCATCGCAGCCGCCCATCACAAATCCGACATTGTTCTTAACGCGATATGACTCAAATTTGTACAACCGTAAAGTGAAGATGGATGGGTGTAAATGAGCGCTCACCGTTACAGAGGTACGAATGTCACCAACACATATTGTTAGGCTGCGCCTTGGCAATGTTTACCCACCTTTTAGGAAAACACTTTACGTCTCGCTGTAACGTGATATACTCGTATTTAATTCACACGACAAATTGTGGCCCACTAGTGTTTATCTGTCACGCTTACCAAAGCTTGTCTAATGAACGCATTCATATTTTAACTAGCTGTGAATCGTAGCTAAAAAAACGTGGAATGAAAAAATAATTAACATATGGGTCGTTGTAGCTGTTTTTATTAACAAAGTGCGTCGCAATTATATACAGAAATCAATTAGGGTTCGCTGACAACCACGAGTCAACAGACAATTCTCGGAAATCTCTGATTACAAATTATATATTTGCCTTTCGATGGAATTTTTGCGCGTAAATCATCATTGCCTCATAGCAGTTTGAGGATGACCAGATCCTAATCAGGTTCGAGTTAACTGGCTTTCAACAAAACTCTAAATGTTTATCGTTGGTTGTGTATTTCGTAGGCGCCATAAAAATGTTTACGTACACAACACGCGCTGAAAGGGCAATTTTCGGAATTCACTCTAATAGACCCGCCTTTATTTCATCAAACCGAGTCTTAAAAGCGACTAAAAGATATTACACAATTTCTACCTGTCTTGCTCAACTTCCTAAGAATGTGAAGTTTCCCTAGGTATATTAAAATCTTCTAGAATAATCCTTCTCCTTCCTAGTCTGTAAATGCAGAGTGTTTCGAATTTAAAATGCCCTGATACTCGCCCAGGTGTGGAGCAGCATTCGAATCGCACTCGATTGTAATATTATTCTAATCTTACCTGTACTGCGCTGTTCAGGAAGCAATTGTTCTGTCCGGGTGCGTTCCAAAGTCCCTTGGTAGTGTGGAATATTCCCGAGTCCCTAGAGTTGTCCCGGGAGTGCTGGGGGCGCAGCTCGGCGTCACGCAAGTAGTGATCGTGCGCGGGTGATGCCATCATGGCCGCCATCACTCATCACCGAAGCGACTTGGTGACGATGAACGGGCTCTGAGCGGCCATTTTGTTTTTGTATCCCTAAAAGAAAGATGACAAAAAAAAATTATAAAAGGAATATATGTAATAATACTAGTATACACATACTAGTGGCCGTCACCCGCCTACTTGCCTACTGCCTAAAATGTTTTCAATACATTGTATAAATAAAAAATACTTTTTGTCAGTATCATATGAGTATGCTATACACGCTCTGCAGATGTAAAGAAAAATTAAATTTATCCTCCTCTCGCCGGTATTTGTTTTGAGCATATTACGCCACGTTGCCCCAGTGTAGACTGTTAGACTTAGAGGTACAAAGCAGTGGCCAACCCGCTTTTATAAACATCATATAAACCTATTTGCTGCGTCGAGGTTTAATGAGTAATCTAATTTTATTATCCAACCTAAATTCATAACGCATTGCATTTTTATAGCTTTTCGTGTCAATTGCGCAATGTCTTTAAAAGTCCTTTCACTGTTCGGTCACGAGTATTGTTAAGACGGCGGCAACAAGCGACAACAATGAAAGGTTTTGCCCCGAGGTTGTCCATTGCCAGGCCTTAGGTAGCCCCAACAGAGCCGTCCGTAACCCCAAAATAAATTAAGAGCTCATTCAGATCACTAATTTTTCTGTCCTGACGAAGGTGAATGTAGTCACAGAACATTGCGCTTTTACACGAAGCAACAAATCGATTTGGTTCATTATAATTTTGTTTCAATGTCATTATTGAATAGGTTGGTATAATATATTTCAGAACTCTACTTTTATAGTAGAATAGAGTCTCTATATTTTTAATTGGCTCTTCCATTTTTACCCATAAAAATAAGTCAACGGCAAAGAATTCTTCAATAATATATTTACAGATTTAACAAGTTATCGCCGTAAATTATGTAAACTAGATATAAAATAGAAATTATTAAATACTCGGCAACCCTTTTTGTGTTTTACTGCTTTGAACTTCAGACTCCTGGACTGTGAGTCTTAAATGTAAACCGCTAGACCAGTAGATCAAACAGTCTTAATCGATTGAAATCGTGGTGATGAATCGAAGTGGTAACTAATTACGTGATCATATTATCTTCTCAATTCTCGAAACTACATGTTTTATCTTGTATTCATTTTTGCATAATTTCCGCTTGCGATATTGCAATGACGACATTTTTACATAACGATTATTCTTGGAATAATTAATTCGCACGACGAACGAATTGCGTGAGCACCTTTAAAAAATGTTTTAATTGTATTCGGTTTGTAAACCAATGTTGGATACCTAAGTCCCCTGTGCCGTTATACATTTTCAGAGGTTTCAAAAGAAATGCATACACGTAGTATTTATAATAACGGCGTTTGTTACGTAATTACAGAATGTTATTCGTCGCTAATCATCGGAGCACACGCAATCAAAGGCTGTATGATGTGACGTCATAACGACACCGCTTACAGTAACTGTAATATCCACGAGCAGTTTACTCACGGAAAATTAGGTTAATCAATTGGAGAAGCAATTAGTGAAAAATAAATACGAAGTAAGCGGCCCATCTATTTAATACGCGTAACTATCAAAGTGGTATCAATAATGTATTTTATATCAATGTAGGAGATGTAAGAAACAGAGCAGATCATTATAAATAATAATAATAGTATCTTGGGATGCGTTCAAACAAACTGGTCTTAAATTAGGCAGAGCTAGTGTTGGTAACACATATTTAATAAACTACATAAATATGTTTCTAAATACATAGTTAGTTCACCCAGACAGATCAGATATTCATGCACGTCACACAAATAGTTGTTCTTGAATGGGTTTATTTCGTGTTATGTCAATGTCAATTTTAACATTTTCTGTATTGTAGCAAATTGATTGTTTTCTCCTAATTACTTCTTGTTTCTTGCAAAAAAGCTTTGTCAAACTAAAACAATCATATCCTGCTATTATTAAATTGTCATCCAAACATTCAGTAAAATAGCCAACCCCTACTTTTTTGTTGTTGTTTCTTACGTAAAAGAAATGCGTTCGTATCCTGCTGTTATTAAAAGTTGTCACGGCATCGAAGTTCACGCAGCCCTGTGCGGTGTCCGTTAATGAGTTACTCGGAGCAATCCATGCTTAGCCGCATTCCTTGCTGGTACCGGCTTGATTATCCTCTTATATGGCGACATGGCGTGTTGACAACCGAACGGAAGCGTGTTGCCGACTAACAAAAAACAATTCTAACATCATGTCGCTATTGGCGTAAGTATACAAGGATGCCTAGAGTAGATCTGTACTTCAGCGCCATCAGTAATGCTACTCATAGAAATGTCTCCTAATACCGTTTATTTATAACGATTTCGAGATAAATAATCTTATATAGTACCTAATGTAACCACAGATGTAATGCAAACGGCAAAATCTATCAAACATTATTATCGCCATAACGGTATATGAATGCGTAATTCTAATTATATTCTCATTGAGTCATATAAAACAGTTATGCGCAAATACAAATGAATGGTTTTATTATTTCATACGTTTTTTTTTTTAAACAGTATAAATTGAAATAAAACATAATCATAACCCAACGAGGCAAAATTTAATTTCAGCAGACCGTTACATTCTCACGCCGGCACTTATGCGAATGTTACACTTGACTTTGTGTCGATAACCTTTTTTGCAACCTCTTTGGATAATTCAATATTTTTACGTAAAAAATATATGAATATTTAAAAATTTGCTTTAATTTAAAGTAATCTATGCTTATTAGCAGTTAAGCGCAACGAAAATTAGTGACTTACAACAAAAACTAGTTATAAAATAGCGAGTCTGCAAACATATCCAAAAATCGTTTCCTATTCCTGTAACTGACATGCGTTTAGCGAACTAAGCTGTATTACCCAACAGACTGCAAACTCCATATTGCATTTCAATGCGCACATCATAATATTTACGTTTGCATGGTGTTTCTACATACAAAGCAAGCAAACGGTTGTATTTTCGGTCGGCCACTGGCTGCCAACACTTCCGATCCGATCGATAATTCAACAAAAATTGAGGTTAATTCCTGAATATCACTTACGTAAACTGAACTATTCGGGTGTGCTGTTTATTTACAGTCTTTATAGATGCAGTCACCGGGAGGGAATTAAATTACGGAATAGTAATCGTAATTCGAATTGCACAAACTTTGCTTTTACAGCATGTTATGCATTTAAAAAATGACATAGATTATGATGGGGCATGGTAATTTCTTTTCTTCTTTCATGGTAATCTATTTTTTAGATTCTATAGTTAAATCTTTTTTATACATACTTTAACATGAATTAATAAACTTAGATGAAATAGAAACGAGGATAAAACTCGTATAATTTTTTTATTGCGATTGCTGATCGTCATCTACTTGATACGGTTTTCAAAAAGATGATTTTGATTTTTTTTCATCTATTTTTTACTCACTGCCAAAAATGTCAAAGAACAACACTGACATTTTTGGCACAAATAATGAAATATTTGCATGCTAAGTTCTCATTTATTTTTCTCGTCCTCTAAAATTTAAAAGCATGTTTTAGATATATGTACCTACTTAATTTGAATTTAGAACGGAAACACCAAATTGTCCCTTGACAGTATAACTTGTTTACATAGACACATTTCAAAAAATTATCAAATTACAAAAAGCATACATTATCAGTTCTGTTTTAAATTTTTTTTATATTCGTATAATAACATGATGATTATAATTTTCATGGAAAACAATAAATAATTATTTAAGAATACATTAATATTTACTGGTTTAATAATAGACTATATAGAGGAATGTTATAGTAAAAAGTTTAAAAACCTACGGTGGAAACTATGTAGAGTTGCGCAGACGCATCAGACGAGTAATAAGGTATGATGATGGTAATTACCGAAATGATCCGACGACCGCACTGCATTCCAATGTTCGTCACGCTCAAAGTTTCACTTTTTACAGCCATCATAATAGAATATTTGTTATCGAGTCTCTTCAGCGGAAAAAAAAACCTATTAATCCCTTGGAGCAGTGAATGTCGGTGTTCAATGTGTTATACTAATTTAATTTAAGACTAGTTAAATAAAAATAAGTTTATAGTATACTTAAAAATATGATTTCGCAGTTAAAATAATAGTGAGGGCCTTAACAATTTCTGAATTCCTTCCTGAATTCCCAATTGCAAAAAATTAAAATTTTCCATTCAATTTTAACAATAATAGCTTTCATAGAACTATAAAAAGAGGTCTTCCTTACGATGTTGTCACCAATAGCGAAGTGAGTAATGCTTGGTATTAAAAATATAACGTAACATGTACATGTAAAAATATACTGTACAATAAAATGTTGTCATTCCAAACGTTTTTAGTCTTAAAGACATAATAACGTGTTTGTTGTTTGGTCTCTAATAGAATTGTTATCGATGTGTCGTGTTGAACCACGCTTGTTTTTTATAATGACAGCAGTTTTAGAGAACAGAGGCTGTTTATTTTTATTCAGTGCAGTAGCTACTGGGTACTCCAGTCACTTGATATTAAATGGTGAATGTAGTCTACAGCCATGAATCGGCCATAGATGAGTTGTCATTCTCCACGACTAACCTGGCACGCCTCATGTTTCAGTTCGTTTGCAGACCAAACACTTAAAAAAAAATTACAACAGTATTTCTAAACATAAGATATAGCTGCAGCAGAGAGACCGAGTTTGTTTCGTAAACTCTGAACAGAGTTTTTACTGCTTTCCAAAAAAAACTAAACAAATATTGTTTATTGATTTTATGTTAAACTAAAAAAAAATGTAGAATAGGAGTAACTGACTAAATTACGGCGGTCGAGTGTCTAAATAGTTTTTTTTAGGACACTTCAGTTTTTCAGAACAATAGGTAACCGAGTGCCAGTATCCAAAATCATTAAATGTCTCCATTTTCCCTGTCACAAGTGTTTAAGTGAAATGCGTCGGGGATAAAAACTGCCATAACTGGGGACCGGCTCGAGTGTCCATATTTCATTGGGAACGAAAACGTGAAGTGTGATTTTCGTTTTAAGAACAAAAAAGGGCGCCCTCTTGAGAGTTCCATTAGTAATAAATAATTTTAAGCGATAACCTTAAAAGCTTTCTCGTCGTGGCAGTTCAAGTGCCGGATTAAAGTTCAAGGCAGCCCCAGTGTCTTGTACGTAATAAATTTTTCATAGCCCATTTGTATTCAAACTATCCATACCGGTAAGTATTTGTATGTAACGTAATATTTTCAGGTAGGTGCATACTAAGCATTGAGCTTTGAACCACTATAATCACAGACAAATTATAACTTTATTTATTTACACCCTAAATTTTTCTTTATACATTCACTATTTATATTATTTACATATTTTTTATTTTTTTTATTTATCAACTGTTTAGTTTTATCAAATGAAAATGTTACATAATTATGTAAACAGTTTTATTTCCTCAGTGAAGCAGTCATTCAATAATATATTCATAACTCTCGCCGACGTGGTATAGCGTATTGATATTCATTTGGTATATTCCATTCAAGTGGACCAAGTATGCAAATCGTTCGCCATTTTGATATGTCCCAGTCCAAAGGTATGCAAAGAATGACAATGAAAGTGTAAAAACTACAAACAACACGATTTTGTTATGGAAAAGATTAAGTTTCTATTTACTTACAATGTTAATGCCCAAATTTTTACACTTATAGTAATTATTATATTAAAATCGAATTATGTTTATTGTCGTAACTGTCCAAATTAAAAGTTTGTATTCCAATTTTTTAGACGAAAATTAAATTTACTTTACTTCGCGGACTAAACTGTTACACCGAGAATTTCTTATACTGCTGAAAAAGTTGATAACGTAAACTTAGGTAATAAATATGCCCAAAAGTTTGGTGTAGAAGAGATCACATTGAATCGTTAAAAGCGTCGGTTCTCCAAAATGTAATATAATACACCGATTTGTATTGTATTGTATTGTTAAGGCGCAATAAAAGCGTAAATACTCCTAAATGTTTGTCTATAGATATACATAAATATGTAGTCGGGCATGGTCGAGGATTGGTTGTATCGACGCACGTGTGTCTGAGCACACTGGGACCACTGACGCACACGAGGTAACAAAGTTTGTAATACGTGACACAAAAGGAGCAAAACCGGAGGCTGCGCGTGCGCCGACCCGCGAGACGGCACGAGTCAAATCGCCGTCCCTCGCATAATATTAGTCGTTATTATTATTACTTACTCTCTTGGACGGTTCACAACAGAATTCATCAGCAAATCAATGTAAGTATGAGTGTCACGTTATATTCGGTTGCGTTGAAAGCAAAATAATAAAAGACATGAAAATTGAGTTACGTCAATGAATTACGTTACATTAGTAGACGTATTATTAAAACCTACATTTGTCACGTAACGGTTATGAATAAATAAAACATGCTCTATTTTTTCCCTTTTTTTCTGCTGTATATTAATTTATTGGTCATTTGTAGAGATCAACGAACTTCATACGTAATTAATGACACACCTGATATATCAATGCATTCAATTCATATCAACTTGTATTAGGTTTTAAACGTTCCAAAGTATCGGACCACCAACGCTGACGATGGCTCACATTATGTTATCAGAATCATTGAAAAATAATTACCGCGCCGAAACAAGCGTGAACAACAGACACTAGGAACAACTGCATACAACTTGGAATATAGAGATATGACAGTGTTAAAATCCCTCAGTGACAACGCAAGTCCGTAACACATTAATGAACGCCATCAGTCAAAGTCAAGGTGCACAAAGACCGACGCAATGACCAAGTGACCATCGGACTTGCTTTTCAACTTGTAAAGCTCAATGGACATTATGAATGCATCGTGAATTTTGAAATCATAAGCCGGACTGGAACAGCAGAGAATGGCGCGATTAGACAGAACAAAGGTGTGAATTCTGTGAAAGAGTGCTGGGAGTTTCTTTTTTCGCCGGTTTTTTCCTTCAGACTTACCACAGTCCAATCAGCGCCTCAAACCAATTAATGTTAACTATAAAAATGTATGACGTTCATTAAACGTAGAAGTAGAACCTATAATCAAAAAAATAATAATTTCAATTTGAATTTGTCACAGTGAAGCCCATGACACTTTGAGAAACGAAAACTAAAAGATAAAAAAGAGCAAAAAAGCTAATATTTTAAAATTAGAATTGCTCAATTAATCTGACATATATATCCTTATTCGTCTGAAGACCAAGATAAATAAAAACAATCTCCTCTGAAAATACACTAATTTCTCGGACGCATTATTGTTCCTGTAATAATAATTTCTCTAGTTAAGCAACGCCTGGTTAGGTCAGACACGGCATAAGTATTCCAAGAAATTTTCTTATAAGTTTCTAAACACTCTGAAATGTCATTTTAAAACACTTGATTCGTATTTGACGTTTAATGCATATATCTCTGGCTGCAATTACATGCCTCCAGAAAAAAAATAGAAAGGTCGGTGGAAATAGGAGTCGTGGTCCGATGGATATCTCGACGAAAACAATCACGATCGCTGGCGGTGTCACGTACGACATGCGGGGTTGTCTAACTCGCCGCTTGATAAGTAGTGTTATCACATGCGATCAATTTTATACCAGCAAAACAGAGTTGCACATAATCTGATTAGTAAGTGCAATCACGTTTTCAAAGTAGCGATTCTTTTCCTAAATGTCATCCGCAGTTCACACTGCTGAGTCGATTTCACCGGATGGGTTCAGCTGGTCGAGCTCAGCCAGATCTCTTGATGAGAGAATAAAAGAATTCTCACCAAGTGCCTTAGAAAATTGAAGTATTATAATTTCATCTATAAATTCAATGCTACAGCCTATATTTATGACTATTCGAGATGAAAATAATTTCAAGTGGCGTCCTTTAGTATCTCATGCTATGATGTAATCAAGATGAATTTGTTGTTATGGTATTTTATTTTAGTATATACGTACACATATTTGTAATATCCATACGCTTACCCAGTAGTGCACTGTTTCAACACACAGAACTTAGACTAAATTGGGCATGTCACTGTCATATGTAGCATTGTACCGACTCCTTAACATACATTGTAACTTATATATCTTTCAATGACTTACAGTTGCGTTAAATTGAAGCATGCTGTGGTATGTTTCGGTTGACAGCTTTAAATAATTAGGTATGATTGTGGTAAGCGTTGTAAAATTATACGATTTGACCGGTGACGGTATCAATTTATTGGCGTAATGATTCGGCTCCTAACGGTGTAACTTCGTCGAGTAAGGTGCGCCGCGTCGATGGACAGCTAGACCAGCACTCGCGCCCACAGTGCTCGTTTCCAACAACAAAATTGCGGACGAATCTAATATCAACCTCAATACACCACTAGAGTATGATAATTAACTAAACCACACATCGAACGCTTTTTTTGACCGTTTTATCGCACCGCTGCTGGTTGGTGGTCTTCTCTAATAGTGCGAAGGTTTCCTCGCGATGTTCTTCACCGTTACAGCCCGTGATATTTAATTTTATAGCTTAAACCTACTTAGTCAACTTTCAATTTTCTATCACCATTGAGCATACACATAAGAGGGCTTTAAAAATAAAGAAATAAAATACGATTATTAAATAAGTAACAATATTATTGTGTTAGTATTGAACCATTTTTATAATCGCAGAGGCGTTCTCTTCACACTTGTGAGACAGTTTTATTGAAATTGCAAATAAAAGTAAACAGACACAAAAACTAAATGTAGATAATAAATGGGATACTAAAGCTGGTGTTTACACCTGGCAGTGCCACGTGCCACGTGCACCTGTTCGTTGCAGTTTTAATAGGCATGGCGGTAGAACAAGAAAACGTAGGACATCATATAGGCAGCGTGTTTATTTATTTTTTGCTATGGTATTAAAGTGGCCTATAATACATCCTAGTACTACTTTACGGATGTAATTATATTTTTTAAAATGTCATAAGTGATATAACAACAGTCAAGATGCGAATACGGTGCATTGTATAAAAATAGGTAAAACTACTGGTTTGTAAAATGTAACATGAATTTAATATCCTGTTTCTGTAATACAGCTAAATTATATTTGGCACTATTCATCTATAGTATTAATTATCTACATAAAAAGAACAATTAATTTATTACTATACTCTAGAAGAATTATTATGTAAAACAAATTGGAATTAAAGAACAGGTGTTACAATTTCTAATTAACTAATTAATAAAGAAATTAACATAATGATATACAGCATTGAAAGGAAATTATACAAAATTCATTATTTGCTTAAATTGTAAAAGCTTCATTTGTTTATAATTACGATTAAGAGTATTTTTGATGATGTTAATTCAACATCATCTACAAAGTGCAGCCAGTATATGTATACATCCTCATCTCTCGTTTAAAAAATAACGGCCAATGATTTCATGCGCGCGGTAGTTAGATATTACAGATACAAGAAAGTTTTAAATTAAAAATATATTGTAACGTACCTTTACTCGTAAATATATCAACGCAAAATGATCGATGAAACATTTGTAATAAAAATTCAAATACAAACACTAAATATACTTAGTGATATTATTTTCTAACGAATATCAGGCTAGCATTAGAATTAATATTGCAGTGCACAAGCACAATAATGTTGAATATTAACATGAAAAATATACTCGATAACATTCTTAAAAACAATACAGTGCAATAAACTTTGAGTCATATAAAAAACCATTCGTTACTTATAACAGTACAGTATGAATCCATTAGTTAAAAATCATAACACTCACCGAAAAAAAAGAAAAACAAATGCCTCGGACGCTCAAAACACGAACAAAAAACAGTTCACACTTTAAAAAGTTCTCTTATTTCACACCTATTGTAGGTTGTACTAGATGATACAGTTCCAAATTTAAAATGAACACTTAAAAATTGTCTACAAACAAAAACGACACGAAAAGTATATAAAAGGACACTACGTACTGAACAAAATAGCGTTAGTTTTACTCGAATCTCGCCTCAGAGCACTTGTTTACACTGAGTTTAAAAAAGTTTTCCCGCCTCCGTTTTTATACGGCGACGACAGGCAACGATGCAGCGACGTGCGTCCAACCGCGAGGAAAGCCGGTTCAACGCTGGCCTGTTGATTGTTTTATTTTGAACCCCGCTTCGGGCGCGCGCCTCGACTTTACGGCGACAACGAGCCTCCTAGTTTCCATTCTAACGCATTCGAAGCAAAGCCATAAGAAATTGTTAGTTACGAAGTCATGCTCTGAACCGTTTCCTTTAGACGAAACTCTACAACCATTGTGACGTAACGTTTTTTCTAGAATTATGGAATACATTTACTCATAGGTAACCCAGAGATAAACCTATGGCTTAAGCCCCAATTATGAAATGAATTACAATTATTTAGTTTATCATAAAATATTGTGTAATATTTGACATTGTGTCAGTATGAGTTTGAAATTCAATAATTATAGTCAACTGAACGAATAAGGCACGTGTAATTTTTGTTTTTCAATTCTCTAGCTTACAATTATTGAGAAAATGGTAGGCAAATTATATCTGTTTGGTATCTAATTAAAAACCAATTTTAAGGAAAGGAATGCTTTTACCACTAAAATAAGTCGAAGTTGAAGATGTGTTCACAAAGTGTTCAAGTTATAACTTTAGATTAATATGATTGAATGCGTTTTTCATTTAATAATGTGAAAATTCTATCTAAATCCTTGAGCTTGCTTGAGCTATGTGCTAGAGAAAAAAATGCAGTTGCGAGAATATAGAATGTCCACATAAATTAGTAAATAATTTTAGTTGTTGGAAAAATTATTCTATTTTCTCACACTGCAATATTTTCTGTACGTTCATGAGGTTTATAACAATTACATTTTTAACAGTACCTAATACATCTTCGTTATTATTGGACTCGTAATTGCTACTTAATTTATAATTTACCTCTTAAAGACGTACCACTTGACCAAATTTCAATGAGAGGATTTGATAGTTACTAGTATTCATTGAAGCATTACTAACTCGGGCAATGTATAGTTACTAACAGTCCTGTCGCTGTAATTTGGCACCAGCGTAGGTACAGTTATCTATCAGTATCAGTTTGTCCTTTCTGTCGCAAGAGACGGCTAAGGGAGGCTTTCGGGGATGCGGGCGACTAGAGTGGGAACTAGCGGTCTAGACAGCGACCCTAGGAATAACGACGATATGTGTAGAAACACTGGTAACAGAAGCAGCAGGTCCCGAAAGGAGCCCGACAAAGGTGCCACGTTGGTGGATACCTAATGCGTTCCGTATGAAAATCTCGAAATCCTTCAACAGCGCAGAAGGTCTTTTAGTGGCTTTGTTTACCTTTATGCCATCTATCTCCACCACAAAATAGATACACCATAAAAAAAAAAGTTTAATTAACGTCTTCCGCAGTCAGTCGGAGAAACGTGTTAAGAACAGCGCCACCTGGTGTTCATTTGATATAATTCGTGTCTTGTCATAACGTGCAAAAGATTTATATTTAATCAAAATCTAACGCTAACAAGCCGTTTCTATGTACTTGAACTGATCCAACACAACACAGTGGTAATCTAAAGTATCATAAAGTCCCAAATCTGAAGTATCGTACATACAAAAACTTTCGTATTTTACATGTTAGAACTATTTAAAATGTGAATACTAAAATCCAGTTAATATCAACACAATTGACTTTTAAAATTTGGTTTGTATGTACGAATGTGTGAAAAAAACAAATATATTTTATTACTTACAAATATATTTTTCTCTTACAAATGTACCAAAGACCTTAATTTACAAGTACATAGTTAACAAAATCAACAAAAAAACAATATGAATCTAAAAAATCACTTCTCATTGTCTATTTCACTTTCAAGTTTCTCAATTTCCTTCATGTTAATGTCCTCTAATAATTCATCATTACTTTTGATATTATCAATTATTTGTGTTTTCGCACCTTTTAAAAACGTTTCATGTAAAGCTTTATAAAGTTTCTTTGCTTTCGTGGCTCCAAACCCTGGGCATTCTGCCAGTCTATTTTCTGTAGCCTTTATGATATTTTCCAATGTACCAAATGTTGTTATCAGGGTCATAGCATCAGTCTTGTTCACCGGTTTTATTGTTGTAAGGGCATTGATAATCTAAAACAAAGTTAAGGACAATGTTGTACATTCTACTTTTTTTTATGTGACAACAGTAACAAAAAAGCAAATGTGTATATTGATGGTATACAAAAGCTTTCAAAGTGTAATTCCATGTATAAATTAATATTTTCAAAGATTAATAAACAAACACTTTAATTATGTATGTTTTGATAAAATACCTTTTGATGTGGATCATTCTCAACTTTCTCCATAATTCTGTCAGGTGGCTTGTTCTCATATATTTTGTAGTTTTCTATTATTTTTGCCGCTTCCTCGGGACTCCAAGCTAGCATCAAGGTCATGTCTGTTAAGAGACATATTCTTGTTAGGTTTTTAAGTGCTGAATGTGGATCTTTCAAGTCAACCTAAAAAAAACAGTTTATAAAATATTGACAGTCCCTATGACGTTGAAATAAAACATTGTGAAGAACCATGCATATGTGTAACGTTTTTAAAGCATCTGAAGTCTGCCAGACAATATTGAAATTGCTTACTTAACTGTAATTTCAACTCTTTACACTGTGAGAGGAAGACATATGACCAGCAGTTGAATAGGTTTTATGATATGAGGATGAAATGCATGCTGACATGCACGGCACACAGTCATATACAGATTTAGTCAACATTTATAATAGGCTCCTCTATGCAAATAATTTTATTCAGGATAAAAACAAAAAATTAGAAAAACCATATACAAATCATCTTTATTGTACAAATATCAGTCTGATCACAGAACAGAAATTTCTACTAAACAATTATTGTTTGACGGGCAAAGCAAATACTTATATATTAAGAGACGGGTTACAGGTGGTCTACATATATTTTGACTTTATATTTATATATATCAATAACTAAAATTAGCAATAAAAAATAATAGATATTATACATAGAAATGATCTACATATGTATTACAATAATATTTATTCACCTGTACCAGAAGAACTCTTAGATCATATTTTTTACCCAGCTCCTTCAAACGATTATTGATATAGTCTGGATTCAGGTTATGATACCTCACTGATAAAAAAAGTAAGCATATTGTCTTCCCCACTTCATAATCTGGTATTATATCATCATACTCCCATGGCACACTGGTAATGAACTTCAGCAAAGGATTGCCACGCTGGATGGAAATTAAAAAAAATATATAGGCACATAAATAAAAATAAAGTTATACTTTAAACTGTAGCTTTGAAATGTAGTAGCTTCATCATAGCAAATAAAGCGGTAGTTATAGGACACAATAAAGGGGTTCACGTGAAGTTTATTGATAAAAAAAACTTGAATATAACATTTAAAAGGGTTGGAAAACACATGTTTTTAATAATATTAACGTTTATAAAAAAGCATGTCCATTGTACAGGTTTATCTTCTTTTTTATAACTTTAAATACTATAAAATCGGAAATACATATTCCGAATCCCAGTCTACACCAAATGCACCATTCTTACGTGAGTTATCAGGGTACTTATGAAATTAAATTAAGATCTGATTTAGATAATTTTTTTTACAATTAATTTTTAAAAATAAATAATAATTATGTCATACACAAATATACAATTACCTGTTTTTGATTTACCAGGACACAGTGAGTTTTGGATGTTGACGGTTTTGCCGGAGCTGTGTTTGTAGAATTTGCTACAATCAAATAACATTTGTGTAATAGTAGAAGAGAGTGTTACGAAACATTTAAATATTCTCATAATGGGTATTAAAGTATTTTGATATGATACTGGATTACCAGAAAATGAAGTTGCAGTAGTAGATTCCAGTTTAGGTTGTTTAGGTGATGTTGGTTCGCTGATCTCAGCCAGTAAATCGTCAAAACCATCTTCTAGTTCCATCTTTCAGGGCATTGACTTATTTATTACATACTTTGTTATGCTGACTATAAAAACTATTTATGCTTGAAATTGTAGCTGCATCCAACTTGAATATTTTTGAAAAAATTTCATATAAAGTAATAATATAACTTTAATAATAAATATTGAACAATAATACTCTAAAATATTTCACGGCTAACATCTAACGGGTACGAAGCTACGAAGATATGTTGAACAAGTTAAGCTTCGATCTAAACAAAACCACCAGTTTTACAAAAAATCTTGAAGTAGTAGGCACTGGCATACATGACAACTAGTTTTAAACAACTTCGAATCATTCAATGAGCTCATAGGCCGGGGTCGACTGAGAGTCTAAGATTAAGCTTATATAGGTAGAGTAAGTTTATACAGGAACATTCTCTATACTTCTCCTTTAACTAAGACCACACCAAGGACCTTTACACCTTTACAACAAATAGATGCAGTTAACATAAAGCCAGTACATAAAAACATAAACAGAAATAACAACAACATAAAAACATTCGATAATTCAAATTCCTGCCATTTTGACAATATTGTTGACAGCTGACAGACAATATCCTAGATTCGATAGATAATGTGGAGTTACTATAACCTTCGGGCTTTTCGGGAAAAACTTTTTTCACTTTTTCGTTAACTAGTTACTATGTAAGATTACATTACGCGATACATTTAAAGTCGTGAATTTGGATTTTTACATTTAAATCGTGGAATTTTTAGTAAACAGAAAAGAAAACAAATAAAGCTAGAAATATTTAATATACAGATACAATTTTGTATTTATCAAAAAATGTATTGTATGGGTTATAAATAAATCCCGCTTTCTTTTCCGCGTTTTTCATTCGTTTCGTTCGCTAAGACTTTAGGAAAAAAAAAACAAACTGTCATTATTGTTTATCTCAACTGTGTTTTTCTAAAGCTGGGCGCACTTATATATTATATACATATACCCCTTATTTATCGCTCGGCGGGTGGCCGATAAAGTTGAAACCATAGGTTGAAACTTTAACGAAGTTATATAAAACAATACCAATCATACAATTTTATTTACATCTAAAACTGTAATCAAATTCTATTTTCTTATTTATTATTCGTAGAATACTATGCTTCAAACATGTGTGACAATTAAAATCTGTTATACTTTGAAATATGTCTGTAGACAGTTAAAAATGATAGGATATTTATTACGCACTATCAGAAAATGGATATAACAGGAAATTGTGATAATAATATCGTACACGATGATATTGAACTAATTGATGATTCATTAATAGATGAATTTAATAAGTCCGATTTTGATCAATCGGATACTTTTAAATCAAAGTGCGAAAAAACCGATAGAGCTGGTGACCCGGACACGAGCGGACTTAATGTGAGGTAAGTATGTTTAATAACACATGCGATTCTCTCTGCCTGTGTCCAAAAGTCCGATAGTTAAATAGTCACTAGCAATAAACAATAATTAAATAAATAAATAATAAACAAGTCCTCTCATTGGAAGGCAACCGTATCTTCACCAACCGTTTTAAACTATCCTAAATATTTATATATCAACCTAAATATGCCTGCTAATTTATATCAAATCCTTACAAACTACGTATTATAAATTAATTTTCAATTATCATCAAAATCGTTATAGTAATTTTGAACAATCTCTTTACAGTATTATTATCTACAAATATATTTCTGTAGGTACAAGATTTTCTTCTTTACCATCTGTATTCTTTTCATTATCATGTCCAATCATACTGATAATTTATTTATTATATCATGATATCAATTGACTTTCAGTGCTCTATGCTGTGATGAAGAATTGAGTGGTTATGACAAACTGGCTGGTAAAATATGGATATACCCCATTACATATCCTGTAAGGGACTATCAGTTCAACATAATCAGGGCTGCAATAACAAAAAACACTCTGGTATGTTATCTGTTTGAAATCACATTTTATATTTTGACTAGCTTTTTCCTGCGACTTCGTCCCGCGCATACATTATTATACAAATGTTATTATACATATAAACCTATTAAAAAAAACCGCATCGAAATCAATTGTGTAGTTTTAAAGATTTAAGCATACATAGGGACATAGGGAGAGAGAAAGCGACTTTGTTTAATACTATGTAGTGGTATATGGTAATTAAACCGTTATTTTTGTTAGTATATTAAAAACCTGCCTAAAATACAAATGTGACATAACATTTTTTTTCTCTACTTGATTATTATAAAATTTACTCTACGATTTTATAAGAAGTTAACATAAACCGATATCTCCTAATACTCTTTCTACTGGAATGGTATTAAAGCATTTAGGAGTCATATGTTTATATATGTACTACATACAATAACTAAACATTTTACTCTTTCTAGGTAAGCCTCCCGACAGGGTTAGGAAAAACATTTATAGCGGCTGTTTTAATGTACAACTTCTATCGATGGTATCCAATGGGTAAAATAATATTTGTGGCACCCACGAGGCCCCTCATAGCTCAACAAATCGAAGCTTGCTACAACATTATTGCCATGCCACCCAAAGACACCATAGAAATGACAGGTAATGTGTCTTTTGTACAAATCTCTCAATTTTGCTCTAATGAAGTAATATTAGAACACATACATAAATTTTTATTAGTTTAAATTGATGGAAACATTTTAGTATGACAAATAAGCCAAGCGGTTTCTTGACTGTAGCAGAAAAGATATATTATCATTAACAGCATGGATCATTAAGTTGTCTCATAGGCTTATTCTACACTCGAATCTAATCTAAGAACTGCCTGCCGCCTTATCCATAAGTAGCCATTCCAACTTGCTTCGCAAACCTATAATTCAATATAAGTCATAAGAAATTTTATTTCAGATAAAAAGGAAAAACTTATTTTCAATGACATTGAAAAGAATTCTTCAAATAAAATATGTGAATATATAAGATATGCATTTGAAGTAATGATAGCCTAGTGGTTTGAAATTCAGCCTCCCGGTCCAGTGGATCTGGGTTCAAATCCTGGCACCTCTGATTTGTAATGTGCGTTTTATAACTTCAAAATTTGAATCACACTGCAAATATGTATATTTAGTGTTGTTTAAATTTATTATACTAATATCCTTTCAGGAAACATGAATGTTAATTTACGGAAGGAGGAATGGCAGACTAAGAGAGTGTTTTTTGCAACCCCTCAAGTAGTTCAAAACGACATAGAGTCCGGCATATGTCCTGCTAAGAAGATCCGGTGCTTGGTGGTGGATGAAGCACACAGGGCGAAGAAAAACTATGCCTATTGTCATATAGTGTCTGCTTTGACAGCGTTAGGTCACAGGACCTATAGGATACTGGCGTTGTCAGCCACACCTGGCAGCAGAATTTATGATGTTATCCAAGTAAGTTTTATTCAAGTCGAGTCCGGCTGGCTCTGAAATGAATTAATTTATTTATTTCATTTTTTCTTATCGCTAATTTCATACTTTCCATACTAATACTAGATGTGTATGTTATGGTTTCATGGCTAATCGTCTGGGCCGATTGTGATGGCATTAATAAATTGGATTAAATTAAAATAATGATGTTTTTTTTTATTCATATAAATTATTAATTGTTCTGGTCATAAATAGTCATGAGAGTCGTCTACTTATAGGTGGTGAAAAATCTCCAAATAGCCCACTTAGAGCTGAGGACAGAGAAATGCATAGATGTTGCTCCGTACTGCTACCATCGGAATATAAACACGATTGTGGTGCCTTTGGGCGCTACGCTGTCGATGCTGCGGGACACATACATGATGGTTTTTATAGAAGTTTCATTTCCTACATCAAACATTGAGTAACAATGGAGAGAACATAGAAAAATTTTCTTTATAAACGATTGAAGAAGGCTAAGAATGCCTGGAGGTCTGGTTTGAGGATATTCGAAAGAACTTGGTATCCGATTAGATCTCTGTTGTTTTATTAGCAAAGCTGTTATCTAAGTTAAAAGCTTGCAAGCTTTTTGTAACGAACTTGTCCTTCATTCGTATTTGGTTTTGATAGTATATAATTTTGCTGGTTACATGCATATTAAAAATGTATTTTCTTCATCTGTTATAGATATTAGACCATTATACGCGTAAATTGAAAGACATATTGAATTCAGAAGTGTCTAAAAATTTGTCCAAAGGACGAATTTTGATGATCTATAAAGAATTCAAAACCAGGACTCAACGGTATGATTATTTTTTAAATATTCTTAAAATAAATGATGTTTCTTTATTTTAACATTTATACCTTGAAGGAAATGGCCAACGTTTCTGTATTTAAAGAATAATATTACTCTATTTGAAAAAATATTTGAACACTTCATTACAAAAAATATTTATATTTATATGTCACTTTTTATTGTTATTAGTGCTAACATTGACGATGTTGGAAACTTTGTAAGTAACAACTTGAATATTTACAATTACTGGACTATATTATCAGTATGGAAACCTTTCATTACATTTCATAAAGTTAATGTTGGGCAAATATTGGGTGTATACTAATGTAATTAAAAAGTTCCTTAATGTAGATTTTTATTATAACTCCATTATTCAAATCGCACTGAAATAGAGACTTAATGTGTAAGATACATGAAAAGATCTTTGATCAGGACACTCTTATTCTCCTCAGACACCCGCAGCACGGAATCAAAATGCGAGAACTATCCCAACTAATCACCTTGTACGCTGGTCTGGAGCGATTGGTGAGTCACGGATCCAGGGCGTTCTTGAAATTCTTTGACGAGCATCCGGAGAAAACATGGATTCAGTCGAACAAGTCACTCGAACATATGTTGAGTGTATTGAGGAAACGACTAGGGGACAATCCACTGAACTCATATATTAATGCACAACGTAGTGACAACATACCCGAGGTAAGCTGCATGAAATGCTCATTGAGTAGTTGATAAATAGACATAAACTTAAACTTAAAGACATGTATGAGAATCCAGGTCGGACAAAGATCTTGCTATTAACTACCACCAATTTCTCACCAAGACGCTAGGTCGACCGTTAGATAAGGACAGTGGGTACTAGATCCACCCTTTGCATAAACTATACCCTTAGGTGTTACAATAAATTGTAAATAAATTAACGGCTTAATTTATAAGTTATGATGAGTGTCCGATTAAAATTCTGATATATAATTCTCTCTATTGCAGAGAACCATACTGACTGTTGAATAGTCATTCTCCTGTTTGTTTTAAAGACTTAAGCAATTATTTAGATTTCTTTTTATCTTTTAATGATTTTAGGAAAACTTTACTTTCTGCATGTGTAAATTGATATATTTTACTTGTAATACTTATTTACTCTATACTTGTAGATACCGCGAGATTTTAATTTCGGTCACCCAAAATTTGATAAGTTGCAAGAAATAATCCTACATCATTTCAACGCAGCAAAAGAAAAAAATGAAGACACCAGGGCAATTGGTGAGTCATTAATTATGATTCTGTTAGAACGAAGCTATACCATATACAGATATTATACTATCCAGTTTCACTTGTGTATTTATGTTATAGCGGTGAGATCATTAAAAACAAACATCTAAAGAATGGAAACTGTGTAGGGATAGATTTGCGGATTTCAGTACTGTATTGTGCATTACTGATTATCGTCTCCTTTTCCACCCAGTTGGTGTATGTATATGAATATCTCGCAGTTTTTAAAACATTTTGTACGCTATAGAAGATGTATAAACAGCTTATCAGCAAGTGTAATACATTCTAATTCACATTATACGAAACCCTGGAAAATATCAGCAATACAGGTCTGGGGACTTTTAAAAGAGAATAATTCAATAGAGTAAAGAGTGCGTGTGTTTTGCAGTATTTTGCGAGTACCAAGAGACCGTGAAGATGGTGGAGTGCGCGCTGCGGACGTGCGCGCCGCTCGTGCGCCCGCACGCCTTCGTGGGCCGCACGCGGCTCGGTGAGCGAGGCTTCTTGTATTTTCAGTTTAACAATTTTGTGGCTCCTTTACTATATTTGTAAAACGTGAAAATTGCTCTACTATACATATACTGTTTGGAAAAAAATTGGCCTCTGCTCATAACCAGGCTTAAAACAATCCCCGTATCAAATTTGGTCTGGCCGTGAAAGCTTAACAGACAGACAGAAATATTCACTTTCGCATTTATACTATTAGTATGGATAATGTGTCGACTATTAGGATAATAGTTGTCGCCGGTGTATACAACTGTGGAAGCACAGCGACATCTATCTGTACCACTAAACATTCGAGCGCTAAACGCTTGAACATATAAAACTGACGTAAAGATTGTCTCGTTGGTTAGGCAAGGGCGGAAAGACTGCCATGACGCAGAATGAACAGCTGCACGTGATGCAGCAGTTCCGCGCAGGCGTCTACAACGTGCTAGTAGCCACCTGCGTGGCCGAGGAGGGCCTCGACGTGGGCTCCGTAGACCTCATAGTGTGCTTCGACGTCGCCACGCGCTCGCCTGTGCGCCTCGTCCAGAGGTATACGGGCACACACACTCACACGCACGCACGCACGCACGCCTACACACATAAGTACAGGCAGTGAGAGAGAGATAGAGAGTGAAAGAGATACGTAAAACATGTGAAAGTCAGAGACGACGACAAGACTGTAAACAAATGTAACGTTTCAGTAATCTGTTGGTGCTGTGTGTGTTAAGCTCATATTTAACCATAGAGCGTGTATGTAGCGGCACGCACGTGTCTTAATTTCCTCGTTTTCTACATTTGAATACGAACTGTTCAACAAATATTTCAGGTGCGGCCGGACGGGGCGCGAGCGGACTGGAGATGTTTACTTCTTAGTGACGGAAGGAAGGGAACAACAGGTGATTGTTAGATATATTTAAGATTATATATAACTGCATTTAATGTAACATATTAAAAAAAGCAATATTTCCGTTTTTTCTTCTCTTCCAGTGGTTCTGGCAACGAGGCCTTTCTCTTTTCTGTAACTCGAAATAGTCTTCCGATTTATAGATTCTTTTTAAACACTTTTTGTAGCTATATACTCAGATAACAGCTTTGTTAATAAAAGAACAGCGATCTAACTGGATGCCAAGTTCTTTCGAATATCCTCAAACCAGACCTCGCGTCTTTCTAAACCTTCTCGAATTGTTCTAAAAGAAAATATCTCTATGTTCTCTTCATTGTTACTCAATGTTTGACATAGGAAATGAAACTTCTATAAAAACGTATAAAGTATTTTTTTTATAGTCAAATTTGTTTTTTTAGGTACTCCTTGACAGTATGCTGCAAAGGGACAGCCTTAAAACCAAAATCCTTCAGTCGCCGGAAGTGCAACAGAACTTGTACGACCTCAACCGGCGCATGATACCGTACGATTTCATGCCGAAATGCGAAAAAATCTCCATCACCGTGAGGAAGAGACCGGTGCAAAACAAAAGGAAAACTCTCAACGAAAATCGTGAACAAGGGAATAGCAAACAGGTCGGATCATAAACTTATACTGTGAAATTTTGTAGGGGTGTATTCCGTCCACCAATAATTTTTTTTGTTCCATTATTCTCGTTCATTTAAATTCGTAGTTGCTACTTAATATTGTCCGTAATTACCCTATTTACTTATGGTGTGATGGGTTTATAAAGTCGCACACATGCGACGCCCCTGTACCGATCTGTCAAGACATGTATAGATGTCTATAAAACTTAGATTCAACCGCTGCTCTTATAATCCGTACCTTTATTGTTAGCTTTTATATAACATGTACTACAATTCATACAATTCAGTGGAAATAGTGATCTTTTGTTCCGTTTATTGTGAATACCCATTAAACACCTGATCGCGCGGCGATGTGAGTTTGAAATCATCCTTACCTTAAATACCTTTTCGTTTCAGAACCAGAAGAAAAGGCACACCCTCCACAATATTCCCAATAGTTCGTCGCAGTTGGAACAAGTGAACATAGGTAGGTATGGTTTAATTCCTAACTTTGAATATAATTAGTTTTAATTAAATCATTACCTACTCTAATTTCTACGTTTTTTTAGGATCTGCCAAAACATCGAAGAAGAAACAAAATAAGGCGACTAAATTAATATCGGCCTTTTTGAGTCCGAAAAAAGGAGACATCAAAAAATCAATCGCTGTGCCCAGTAGCCGGAGCCTCAGTGAGTTCTGAATTATCCCCAATCATATATCAAATTTTTTTCTTAGCTTGCGAATTGAGTCATACATTAATTTGAAGATGAACCTATAAAATGAACACTATAATTCTTTAGTCGTCCTTCGAAAATTGTTTTAGAAAGTACTTTGAGTAAGCAGTTTGGAAATTTCCGGCAATTAGATAATAATGCTGTACATACCCTATTTAAAAGATATTACTTTAATGATTTTATTCATTGTTTCCTATATTTGTTTTGCTAGAATTTTTGTGGTGATTTTTTGTAATAGCAGAGACAGGATGTATGCTTTTTTAACATTAAACTAATTCGAATAGCTACGAATTGGCGTTAATATGTTTTAAGGAAAAAATTTACTTTTTGTGACCACCTTTTAGAAATAATACACAGGGCATGAAACGTCATCGTGGTTGTAAACTAACCAATAAAAATTAATTTTGTTACAGCGTTGGCTTCTCAAAATGTTAACAATAAAACGTCTCCTTTGAAAACAAAGAAGAGAAAGACTAAACCGACTGTCGCAAAGAATATGAAAAAATATGCCGATATAAGAGCTCACATTCTTATTGGAAGTAAATGTACCCAAACACAGAACCGAACAAACCTTTTAAATGAATTACGCGGCCCCCATGCGGAATTATCGACCAAATTGCTTGACTTATTAATTGATTTGAAAACTGAAACTAAAAGTCCCAAAAAATGTTATATTTGCAGCAACATTTGCAACTGTCAAATCCTACAAAAAATGAGGGAAACAACACTGGACATTCGTAACAATACTTTAAAACTAGGTCGTGAATCTAATTTTACCGATATCAAACCGATTAAGGATTTGGGTGCGAATACAACACAGGAGTGCATCAAGACTGAAACGAAAACGGGCAAAACTAACCTTTTACGGGAGGAAAATATAAATAGTGATAATTTACCTAACGATTCGTATTGTTCAGAACGGTGTTGTGACAATGGTCCCAATGAGCCTGCAGTTGAAAGTGATTTTAAGCATTTAAAAGGCGATTTCAAAGATATACTATATGATTCACATAATTTTGACGTTGGTAATGGAGAGGACATATTTGCAAGCAGCCCTCCGAGAGAAGCAGGAAACACAAACTACAGTAAAAACGATGATATTAAATTACTGCATTCCACCACCGATTTCGACCTGGGCAGCTTTGATGACATTCTAATGGCGAATGTTGACAGTCAAAATCAAGTAGAGGAAGCTAAAAACATGGAACGGTCGTCTAGTGGTGATATTATAGATCTCACCTTTAGTGAGAGCCCCGAAAAAGAAAAAAATCCTGCGCCGCTCTCGCTCTACCCTCAAAGTCCGTCAATCTTATCTGGATCTCACAACTCCGTTTCAAATGTTCACCAATGCTCTCTTAAATCGCCGATACTCAGTTCTCAGTCCAAAATGCCAAAGAAACATTTGCATTTAGTTCAGACATGTACCCCTATAAGCAGAGCGAAGAAAAAATTGAATCTCAGTAATAGCATGCTCTCAATAAGTCAAACGTTAGATTTAATAAATTCAGGCGACTCTGAAAGAGCTCTGTCTCCGGTGCTTTCAATTTCAGCTGATCAGAAAAAAAAGCAGTCCGATACAAAATTGAACAACAGCAACACGCCCAGAGAAGAGCAGGCCGGAGTCAGCGGTACTAGTATCCGCACGCCCAACGCTTCAGTCAAAAGAAAAGTTGACGACGATATAATTGCATCTTCGTATTTCAATAAGAAACAAAGGTTGGACAATCTAAATGTGACTAGCGATTGTGATGGGATTCCAG